>JAIUZE010038118.1:0-10967 GCA_022085475.1 Heliosperma pusillum | reverse complement strand
CGCAGCCAGCGTCCTTCACGGGATTCAGGCACAATCAAATCCCAACAAGTTACCAACAACAAAAATCCTCATTTATCATCACAAACCATCAATTCTCATATCAATTAACAACTAACAACAACCAACAACAACAACAACACAAGTCCTAAGCATACTAACCATAATCTAAATACGTTTACTAGCCTAGAAAACACATAAAACACGTAAATGATATCGAGTAACCCTTCACCGTTACCTTTTCGCGTCTTTAAACGGTTTCTAAACCTTCCTAGTCTCCACCTACATACAATTAGATAATAAAAGATGAATATCATTCACCTTGAGAAAGACGGATAATTTAAAAAGCTAGAAAGACGGTAATTTTATTACCAATACGGATAGAGGAAGATGAGAGGGGAAGAATAAGACGAAGTTACGAGAATTTGAGCGAGTAACGAAGGAGTAGTGACGATTTTAAGACGGATCAAAAATGGACGCAAGGTTTTGGTTGGTTTCATAGTGAGGAAGTAAGAATTGAGTTGTGTGAATGAAAAATAGGTTATGAGGGAGTATGAGATGTATAAGGGAAAAAGTCAATAAAAGTCAAAGACGGCTTAAGACGGGTTTTACTTGAAATCTCGCGGAAATCCCAAATACGAACTCGGAAATTCTAAATTCGACACGGAAAATTAAATTCTATATTAAAACTAAATTTCGCTGAAAAGTATCCGTAAAATATTTTTACTAGAAAAATAGGGTACATTTGCGGGTGTTACACACGTATTCCAATGCCTTGGAAAGATTGATACAACAAGGCAAAATTTGACCTATAGGTACTACACCTGACCCGGAAAAGAAAGGTAGGCTTTGGGATGGAGACGCTTACTGCGAATATCATAGAGGCAAAGGACACGATACAGAGCAATGCTACAAGTTGAAACATGTCACCCAAGATTTGATTGAAGACGGTCGTCTACCCTTACCTGCTGGTAGCAAGCCCAACAACACCAAGAATCCTCTTGGAGTTCTAACGATCACAGAGAAGGAATCCACCTTGGATAGCCAACATCTCATCTCCCCATATGAAGATGAGATTAATATGCACAAAAATGCGGATAAGGTATTCGTCGAAAACAATGTTGACATATCTCATCTAATCCAATCATTTGCCATCTCACCGGGTTTTATGTCGGGACGGTCTACGTGGATTGTTCCACATATCTCCCTCAAGCTAAAAACTAAGTTCGAATCGAAGATTTCGGTATTGGTTGTACTCCATACATTCTTCGAAACAAGAATGAGGTTAACAAGGAAGGAAACAGTAAAAAAGATGATATATGTCTCACCAAAAATGCAATCGTGTCACGGGTTCAAGATGAAATACCCAAATTCAACCGCGTCAAAAGGATGAGAGACTCTTCTACTTTCAAGAATGTTTCCAACAAAGTACCTTCCAAAGAGGCCACCTCGGTCAAGCTCCAAAAGAGTGAGGGAGAGAGATCAAAGGATGAAGAGATGAACCAGTTCATGAAGGAACAAAGGCTCCAGTCTGGGTACATCAAGATACGGCAAGAGTTAGAAGAAGCCCAAAAAAGGTTAGCTGCACGGTATCTGGATTTCATCAGGAATCCCTCTGAACCCATAACTCTTAGTGGCACAGATGAGTCATCATCGGCATTCAGGGTCGGTGCTTGTAAGGACTTGATGGTAGGGTACATATTACCCAGATGTGAGTGGGACGCTACTTTCTTCAGTATTGCAACAAAGGCATCGCATAAGTGGTGGTTCGAGTCAGCAAGGGTAATGACAAACTTGGAACAAAAATTGAAGATCAAACTGAACAACTTTTGCATCATAGACGGAAGTCTCTCCTGCCCATAAGACTACTCAAGCTGAATTCGAGTCTGAGTCGGATTCAAAGTCTAATTATGAAGTCTCTAGAGGGTCATCTCTTACTGTCACCCCATCCCTCTATTTCTCCTAGCTCAGTGTCAAATAGTAACATAGCTTGGGCTATGTCCCAGCAGCCATTTGTATTCGATATTTATTAAATAATAGGACCATTCTAGTCCTCTTTGAGTTACAAATGAGCACATGTACTTTTTATCAGTCACTTATTCTATTTTTTACACTTAACTAGTGGAATAGACTTGAAATACGTTAGGTCGTATCTCTTAAGTGTAGATAACTCGACCTCTTAGAATAAGCCTTAGTTAGGGCGTGCATTTACCACCTTGTCCATATCTTATAGAGTGAAAATTCCTTGATCGTCGTGTCTCTAGGTGACCTTTAGTTTTGGATACTCCATATTTCTACCCGATTCGTCAGATCCTATCTGACTACCAGAAACTGCATCCTATGCCAAACATTTTGATACCCCCACCAGAGGATCAAAACAATTTTTTAGTGCAATCGTGCCAAAACTCTCACAAATTCAAAACCAAAACAAAAAATACAAACCAAAAAAATCCCAACAACCCCAAATCAAAGTCTCAAATATTCAAAAATTCACGAGAAGAGGCAAGCAAAAGTTGAACAAATCCAGTCAATCGTACAAAGTGTCGAAAAACACAAAAACATTTAGGTATGTTCTTGTAGGCTATCCAATGACACTTATGTGGATTGATTTGTTATAGGTTTGTCATGCTCCCAGCATACAATTCATTTAGGTATGTGCATGTAATGGCATACATGATTGGTATCATGTGATCAACAACTCTTAGGTTCAGTGGATGTCTATGACCCTTTCATAGTGATCTCACTTTTATCAACATAAATAACCTATTTAACTTGTTGAAATAGATAAAGGATCTTATAGATATAAGACACTTTTCTAAATGCCAAGCTAAAATCTTCTATTCCACAATAGCTTTTGATTCTAGTATACATGTTGCCCTCTTTCATCCAGCATAAAAATCCAACCACTCCTTCCAAAAAGGGTAATGTGAATACGTCACTTAAAATGAGTGATACGTCATTCACGTGGAAGACAATTTCTCCCACTGAACTTCACGTCTTGACATGACTTTAGCTCCAATTTATCTTCATGTCTATAAATGATTTTAACTCCCACTGAACTTCATGTCTATATATGACTTTTCGACAATTCGAGTAAAAATCTTCTTATATCTCATAATATAAAAGATCATCATAACCTCAAGGTAGATACCTTAGGCTTGTGTCATGTACACATCCTATTCCAAATCCTTTTTGGACATGTGGTTTTGTTGTGTATCTTGCACACGTCTACTATGAGTTATTTTACTAATGATATGGATCTAAGCAAAGTTACCTTTAACTTAGCTTTTGCAGACATTTTCATGTCTATCCATGCAACTATAACTGGACACCTCCAAATAAAACATCTTTCATGTCTATAGAATGATTTATCATTGGACAATTCCAAATACATCCTTTCTTTGCATAGATGCCATTTAGTTTCTTAAGTCTCTTATGTTAGAAAATTGAAATTGAAAATTTCTAGGTACTTCCACTTCATTGATCATAATCTTATTATTACAAGAACATTTTCTTTTTGTCTCATCACTAGTCGAAGGATTCACCTAAGAACGCTTTATTTTGGTCTCCTCACTAGTCTTGAGTCTAACCTAAGAACATTTTCTTTTGGTTTCCTCACTAGCTCCTCACTAGTTTTACGTTGTGGCTTATTTTCTCCCACTCTAGCTTTAGAAAAATACAACTATTTTCTTTAAAGATAGCCTTATGAGCCACAAACAATTTTGAACTCATACTTGTGAGGGAGGTAGAAGTATCACACCATGACCTTAAGTGATCTATTAAAGACTTTATTGTAAAGACATCGAATCTTAGCTTTCAGATAGACTAGTTCTATAAGCTAAACAGGTGGACTCATATTCATGTCAATTATAATATTTATAAGTGGTGTGGCCAATTGGTTTGGTAGACTCCCTACTTTGATTTCAATAACTCAATTTGACTTAACAATTGATATTTCAAAGTGAGAATCGAATTCTTAGCTTTTGAACTTATTACATTGATCCAATCATCATAATACTATTGTGATCAATTTGAGTTGATACAATTTAGGTTATTAGTGCAAGTAGAGTATAATGACAAGTTTTAGAACTAAAACATTTCAACAAACTGAGTGACTTGGGTTGAAAACCAAGTCACTAAATCCAATTACAACCATTGTCAATAAAAGGAATCAACAAATTTCCAAAGTCAAACAAGGAAATTAAGAGTTCTTAAAGTGATGTCTCAATATACAACCCAATAAAGAAGACAACACAAAATAAGTACAATCTTCCTTACGTCTTCATCCATGGGTCGCTACCTTAGCTTCCCTTGAAGAGCCTCTTCAGGCTTGCTTGTCCTTGCCCTTGTCCTTCCTTGGGTGTCCTAATTACAATTAAAAAGGGTAAGAATCACAACTTGTATCTATATACCAAAGTTAAGATCATAACATAAAAGATATGGATGAAAATTTACCAACGGAAAAAAATTTTCCGGCTTTGATATCTTCTAGATACTTGGGGCAATTCCTCTTCCAATGCCCTATGCCATTACAATAATGACACTTATCCTCGGTTGAAGCACCTTTCTTAGGCTTGGGCGAGCTATTCTCAATAGCTTTTCCCTTGCCTTTGTAGGTGGAGGGCTTCTTCCCTTTGCTTGGACCCTTTATGAACTTCCCCTTGCTTTTGTTATTGATGTAAAGTACATCCTTGGTAGTGGTAACATTTAGCCCCATGTCTGTCTCCGCATGCACAAGCATTTTGTGCAACTCGTGAAGAGAGGTTTGCATATTTTGCATATTGTAGTTGTAAGTTTCTTAAACTCAATATTAAACATTTCTAATATCATATTGCTAATAGTTTACTCTTAAACTATTTAGATCTTATGCATGCATAACATTAAAACAAAGATAAGAAGAAATATTATTCTTACATTGATTTAAAAGGATTTTGGGCACAAAATAGGATCCTTCCTACTTTGTTCTTGAGCTCAAAATATAAGGATGATTTCATAGTTCTTAGAATAAGAACACTCCAATTAGTTGCACCCAAGGCAAACTCCCTTTAATCACTATATTGGATACTACACTACTATAATATAGTAGTCTCCCTTAAAATAACTAACAATCTAATTACTACACTTAGTAAATATTATTAGTAAGAAAAATGAATTTCAAGTTTATAGTAAAAACTTATTAAGTTTTGTAGTGTGAGAAATAGGAAAAATAATGAGAGATAAGTATATCTCAAAATGAGATCAAGTATGAACTAAATAAGGAGCAAACATCTCCTTATTTTACACACTTGGACCGGTCACCCATGGGCATGGGTAAGGGTGAATTTGCTTTTTGTATTAACAAAGCAATAGGTAGGTATCTAGGCTTAGGATTTAATCATATCATCTAATTATCAATTAGAACACCTATTAAAGCCTAAACATGTACCCTACTACCCATATAAACCGGTTTTGCCACTTAATATGGAGTCCATTTTATTTTTTGTGATTTTGTCATTTGTCACATATGTGATATGTGACATGTGACATGTAATCTTGCTTATAAAAGTGCATTTAACTTATTAAAATGCAATTTCATAACAAATAAATTAGACTTAACATTTTAAGTCACACTTTATAATTACATGTAAATAATATGGGTCATCTCATATTTGGTTAGTATATCTACAACAATTTGTAATTATAATCAACTAATTTTGCTTATCTCAAATGTTTCATAAACATAATGAATTGTTAGTAATATAACAGTTAAATTACTAAAATGAATCTTATTTAATCATATTACAATAAAATATAATTCTCACTTACAATTTAAACTTGGTTCAGTTTAAAGGATTAATTACTCTGTATCGCTATACAATTAATTAATGTATATGATTAGGGGATTGTCCTTTAGGTGTGACCGCAAGGGATCAACTGATCACCACCGTCATACGACAGTAACGTCAAACTCAATTGAGCCAATCGTTACCGATTTATGTTGACCAGTTGACTATAATATTCATCATCCCTTTGTATTCTTATTATTGAGATTTATCATGTGATCGCACTATTGTTGAGGACACTTACTCCAACAATCTTCCACTTGTCCGAGACAAGTGTGCGTCACCAATTATCTTGTCCTATTACGATCTCCCACTCAATGCAAGGTGTCTTGCAGGTCGTACTTGCATTTGATCATATCAAGAGTGGTTTCCTCGATCTGGAGAGTAACTGTCTGACCAGAATTATCTACCATAGATACCTTCCGAGCGTGGCCACGCATTTTCAGCTTACTACTCCTCGAGTGGCCTTGAGATTTTGAAACAACCCTGACAAGGGGTGGAAAATTCCTATCGCACTATTCCCTTTGCATAGCCAGAGTTCATCATGACCCAAAATATGCTCATTTGACCTTAGTTACGAAGGTCGTAGAGCATAAATCAAAGTCACTCTGAAACCGTGCCACCTTAGGCGAACAGTCTTTAGTCAAATAATTGACTAAAAAAGAATACTAATAGCTCTTGCCACGACCAGGCTACAAGAATTGCCAGAATTCTATAAGCGGTCACTGCCCGACAGATTGGCCCTTACAGTCTGTCTATGTGATCGATTGGTCATCCCTTATGACCTATGGCACTTGAACTTGCCATCAATCGCATCACACTCTAGTCACTTGGAGACGTCACCTCATATAAGCAACTAGGGGCCTATGCTATGTTAATCCAGTCCACTTTAATGAAGTCCAAAAATTGTCTCTAAAATCCATTTGGATATAAGAAAGAACAAAACCAAGTTTATGAAACTCAAACGATAAATGTGATTATCATATATGAACAATCAACACAATGTTATTGCTTCATATCATATAATCTAAAGTTTATTTAGTCCATGATAATTCATGACGATCTTGTTAAATGCAATAAAGGCTTGGGTGGTGAATATACCATATATTCATTTATTCCAACCTTGTGAATTGCTTTTTCCTTCCATCCATTGTTATTCCTAATAACATGAATACATTTACGTACATGTCTAGATCTCTATCTATTGTTGGGCTCTTTAAGTTGAAAGATGGTCCCACTCGTTATCATGATAACTGATAGGTATTTAGGTAAAAGGATCTACCATTAGCTCCTTGTAAGCCACCTTATCCTCATCATAATGTACTAGGTTTCTATTTGTATAATTTATAATGATTGACTCTTCAATCATCTTGTTAGTTATTCGATTCTTATATAACAAAGGTACACCTAGGATTTCGACAAATCCTTATAAGTTTGCAAATTTGGGTTGTGTAACTTTTACCACATATCCAAATTTTCTCTACCAAACACAAGAATGAATCCCTAGTTCTCCTTGAGAACTCTATGGATGTTCTTGTAGACTATCCAATGACACTCATGTGGATTGATTTGTTATTGGCTTGTCATGTTCCCAGCATACAATACATTTAGGTTCGTTCATGTAATGGCATACATGATAGGCATAATGGAGGAAACATTAGTACTCATGTGATCAACAACTCTTAGGTTTAGTGGATGACTATGACCCTTTCATAGTGATCCCACTTTCATCAACTTAAATAACCTATTTTAACTTGTTGAAATAGATAAAGGATCTTATCAATATAAGACACTTTTTAAATGCCAAGCTAAAATCTTCTATTCCACAATAGATTTTGATTTTAGTATACATGTTGCCCTCTTTCATCCAACATTAAAATCCAACCACCCCTTTCAAAAAGGTGATATGAATACATCACTTACAATGAGTGATATGTCATTCACGTGGAAGACAATTTCTCCCACTGAACTTCATGTCTTTACATGATAACTTTAACTCCCACTTAACTTCATATCTATACATGACTTTAACTCCCACTGAATTTCATGTCTATACATGACTTTTCGACAATTCGAGTGAAACTCTTCTTATATCTCATAATAGAAAAGATCATCATAACCTCTAGGTAGATACCTTAGGCTTGTGTCATGTACACATCCTTTTCTAAATCCCTATTTGGACATGTGGATTTTTTGTGTATCTTGTACACACCTACTATGAGGTATTTGACTGATGATTTGGATCTAAGCATAGTTACGCATTAACTTAGCTTTTGAAGACGTCTTCATGTCTATCCATGCAACTATAATTGGACAGCTCCAAATAAAACATTTTCTTTGCACAGATTCCATTTAGTTTCATAAGTCTCTTATGTTAGAAAATCGAAGTTTTAAAATTTCTAGGTGCTTCCACTTCATAGATCATAATCTTATTATTTCAAGAACATTTTCTTTTGGTCTCGTCACTAGTCTAAGGATTTACCTAAGAACGCTTTCTTGTACGCTTTCTTTTGGTCTCCTCACTAGTTTTGAGTCTAACCTAAGAACATTTTCTTTTGGTTTCCTCACTAGTTCCTAACAAGTTTTTCGTTGAGGCTTATTTTCTCCCACTCTATCTTTAGAAAAATAAACCTATTTTTCTTTAAATATAGCCTTATGAGCCACAAACAATTTTGTACTTATACTCGTGAGGGAGGTAGAAGTATCACAACATGACCTTAAGTGATCTACTAAAGACTTCTTTGTAAATACATCGAATGTTTGTTGAAGAGGTCCATTGATAGGCTTAAATGACTAGTGCTTAAAGGGTTTGAAAGTACTACTCATATCATCAAAGTGCACTTTCTTTTCTGGTCATCCATGCAAAAGAACTCAAAAGTTAAGCGTGCTTGACTGAGAGTAGTCTTAGGATGGGTGACCTCCTGGGAAGGTTCCCGGGATGTGCATGAGTGAGGACAAAATGCGCTGGAAAGGACCCGTGTTGATCTGTGGGCCATGTACACAGCCTGGAGAGCTATCATTAGTGACCGCTCCCGACCCAAGGTTTGGGCCGGGGTGTTACAAATGGTATCAGAGCAACCCTGCGACCGTGTGGTGATGGAGGCAGTTGTTATACGCTCCATTGTGATCACCCACCTAGCGGGGGAGGATTCTGGGTTAGCGGTTATGCTCCCAGGCGCCACGAGGACGTTGCGTTCTTCAAGTGGGGGTGATTGTAACACCCCACGTTCGTTGAAGAGGTCCATTGATAGGCTTAAATGACTAGTGCTTAAAGGGTTTGAAAGTACTACTCCTATCAACAAAGTGCACTTTCTTTTCTGGTCATCCATGCAAAAGAACTCAAAAGTTAAGCGTGCTTGACTGAGAGTAGTCTTGGGATGGGTGACCTCCTGGGAAGGTTCCCGGGATGTGCATGAGTGAGGACAAAATGCGCTGGAAAGGACCCGTGTTGATCTGTGGGCCATGTACACAGCCTGGAGAGCTATCATGAGTGACCGCTCCCGACCCAAGGTTTGGGCCGGGGTGTTACATTTCATAAGTCTCTTATGTTAGAAAATCGAAGTTTTAAAATTTCTAGGTGCTTCCACTTCATAGATCATAATCTTATTATTTCAAGAACATTTTCTTTTGGTCTCGTCACTAGTCTAAGGATTTACCTAAGAACGCTTTCTTGTACGCTTTCTTTTGGTCTCCTCACTAGTTTTGAGTCTAACCTAAGAACATTTTCTTTTGGTTTCCTCACTAGTTCCTAACAAGTTTTTCGTTGAGGCTTATTTTCTCCCACTCTATCTTTAGAAAAATAAACCTATTTTTCTTTAAATATAGCCTTATGAGCCACAAACAATTTTGTACTTATACTCGTGAGGGAGGTAGAAGTATCACAACATGACCTTAAGTGATCTACTAAAGACTTCTTTGTAAATACATCGAATCTTAGCTTCAATATAGACTAGTTCTATAAGCTAAAGAGGTGTACTCATATTCATGTCAATTACAATCTTTATAAGTGGTGTGGCCAATTGGTTTTGAAGACTCCCTACTTTGAGTTCAATAACTCAATTTCGACTTAGCAATTGATCTTTCAAAGTGAGAATCGAATTCTTAGCCTTTTATTATAATGATCCCATCATCATAATATTTATATGATCAATTTGAGTCGATATAATTTATGTTTTTAGTGCAAGTAGAGTATAATGACAAGTTTTAAAATGAAAAATTTTCCATAAACCGAGTGACTTGGGTTGAAAACCAAGTCACTAATATCTAATTACAACCAAATGTTACTAAAAGGAAATAAACAAATTTCCATTGTCAAACAAGGAAATAAAGAGTTTCTAAAACAACGTCACAAAATACAACCCAATAAAGAACACAACACAAAATGAGTCCAAGCTCCTTATGTCTTCATCCATGGGTGGCTACCTTAGCTTCCCTTAAAGAACATCTTTAGGCTTTCTTGTCCTTATCCATGTCCTTGCTTGGGTGCCCTAATTACAATTAAAAAGGGTAAGAATCACAACTTGTATCTATATACCAAAGTTGCGATCATAACATAAAAGATAGGGATGAAAATTTACCAACGGAAACAATTTTTCCGGCTTTGATATCTCCTAGATACTTGGGGCAATTCTTTTTCCAATGGCCTATGCCATTACAATAATGGCACATCTCCTCGGTAGAGGCACCTTTCTTAGGCTTGGGTGAGCTATTCTCAATAGCTTTTCCCTTGCTTTTGTAGGTGAAGGGTTTCTTCCCTTTGCTTGCACCCTTTTTGAACTTCCCCTTGCTCTTGTTATTGATGTGAAGTACATCCTTGGTGGTGCAAACATTTAGCCCCATGTCTCTCTCCGCTTGCACAAGCATTTTGTAACACCCCGGCCCAAACCTTGGGTCGGGAGCGATCACTCATGATAGCTCTCCAGGCTGTGTACATGGCCCACAGATCAACACGGGTCCTTTCCAGCGCATTTTGTCCTCACTCATGCACATCCCGGGAACCTTCCCAGGAGGTCACCCATCCTAAGACTACTCTCAGTCAAGCACGCTTAACTTTTGAGTTCTTTTGCATGGATAACCAGAAAAGAAAGTGCACTTTGTTGATATGAGTAGTACTTTCAATCCTTTTAAGCACTAGTCATTTAAGCCTCT
>JAIUZE010038104.1:0-13404 GCA_022085475.1 Heliosperma pusillum | reverse complement strand
AAAATACTCCTCCACTTTTGAAAACATTTCAAACATTTTATTTCCAAAATCATGCATCAATATTTTATCATTCAAAATCATAGGCTAAAGCTATAACTTTTGAACATAAAATCTCTCGAATGGAATAGTTACCGAATGACGACCTATACTATCTAATCTTCACAAAGATATTCATTATACGGATCATCTCTTCATCTTGATCACAAAGACTCTCCATCTCGAGTCTTGTGTTGTTTGAGGTAGATCTTGCTTGAAGCGATTTTCTTTAAAGTTATGCCTGGTTAGCTATAACTTCCATGTTCACTCCCAAAGTTATTCCTGAAGTTGTTATAACTTTGTCTCACAGACTTTATCAAAGTTATGCCTAACTTTGATCTTTCTTCTCATAATTGTTGCTAGCTATAATAAGACTAAAGCACACAATTACACGTATATGATATATCGAGTAAAACATATTATCACGTAAACACATGTCATTATCAAAACTATCAAATTGGTCCAACAAATTCCCCCTTTTTGATGATGACAAGTCTCTTATGATTTCCTCCTAACATAGTGACTAAGTATGGTTCCCCCTCAACAAAGCACTCCAAAGTTATAGCAACTTTGATCGCAAGAACATAACAACTTAGCCAAAGTTATAGCTTGAAAGAATTTAAGAGATAACGAGTCTTGACAAGGAGCAAGCTTAAGCAAAGACTCAAATCATATCATTTCTTCCCCCTCTTGGCATCATTGAAAAGACAAGAACAGATATAAAATGACTAGAATAACACACGTCAAGGCAAAAAATAGATATGCAAAATACGCAATATAAAACGATATATAACAAGCAAGATCAAGTGCAAATGTTAATTAAGAACTACAAACCACAAGAAATATTGTTAGTTGCCATTTGGGCCGAATAGGATAAAGTTTAACAAGCCAAAATGGGCCGAATTGGTAAATAGTTCAAGAAACAAACAAACAAGGATAAGAAGATCAAGGCATGTTGGGTTGGCGGATTTTGTTAGGGTCAACATAACCGGGTCGGGTGCGGTACTCGAGAGTGGAGAGACGGTCAAGGCACGTGGACACATGGGTAGCTTGAGCGGTGAGGCAAACGTCAAAGTTCCGAACTTTCAAGGAAAGAGTCTCCGTTGCATCAAAGATAGTACGCATCCCCTCACGCATCCCTTCACGCATTTCCGTACCACTTTTAACCAACGAGCCTCCTTGGCTCACCAAGTATTGCATTCGGTCCCTTTGCCTATACATCTCTTGTCGACTATCGACAATGTTCCTCTCCAATTTTGCTAGGCAATCATCCACACCCGTCATCCAAGACCGCATTTCACTACTCACACCCGACCCACCATGGTCACGGGTGGAGCGAGTAGACCCCAATGCCACGGTTTGAACAATCTTGTCCAACACCGCATCAATCTTCTTGTCTTGCGCATCAAGGCAATCCATCACACTTCCCATAAACATATCCAACCGAGACTCGATTCCCGAAAAATCAGCCCCAACCGGCTGCAACCCGGCCGAACCCCCTTTGGTCAAAAACATCAACTCCGGTCCATAAGCATCCAACTTCATGAATTTTAAAAACGTGTCACACATGTCATCCTTAACGGTAACACCATAACTATTCACATCAACGACCCCTTTCGACTCAAGTAGCCGAGACACCCACATCCCGTAAGGCAAATCAAGGGTTGAATAAATCTTGTCCTCGGTGACCGAAAAGGCCGTTTGTGAGATACGAGAAAATACAAGAAAAGGAAGATTAACCCGGTTTCCCTCTAAGCAATTCTTCACAACCAACATCTCATAACATGCAATCTTGTCCCGTCCTCCTCGACGCGGAATTACGGAGACCGAAAATGGGGTTGATCCCATGACGTTTGTCCCGTCCTTCCACAAACAATTCAACATAAATTTCAACTTTGGGGACACACTCCCCGCCAAAACACAACTTGATAAAGAAGCCCCAACATCAAAATATTTCTTAACCTCTAACTTGGCCGTGTCCGTCAGTTCATCCCATGACGTACTCAGGTTGATTTTGATTCCATCATCAGGAACCAAAAACAGAGCACAAAAGTCCGTCACTGAGACCGAAACTGAACGGCCATTAATAACGGCATTCAACACTCCATCGGTTAACGAAACAGAAGCGAAAAACTGGATTACCTCAATCGGATAGACTGGACCCGAAAATCGTGCCACGGTTTCCCTTTCTTGAAAATTTAGAAAGTCGTTAAAGAATCCTAGAGCCGCATACTTGTCACAACAAGCTTTCGGATAATGACGACCTCCATGTATTCCGTACTGAGCAACTCGGTTTACAAGCCTTCGTTCATCTTTCGTGAGACGGAATTTGTCAAGCCCGGAAGATGTTTCTTGAGGCGAAAAATCACGGATTGTGACCCGTGTAGTCACCTCGAGAACCGTGTCAACAGTGTCAGTGGTATCTTCTTCTTGAACTCTAGCTTTTCCCTTATTTAACCTTCTTCTTTTTGTACCCTCAAGACCCGTATCGGACTCGGTTTGGTTCATGGTAGGTGTTTTTTGTGTGGGATTAGGAGAAGTATTTGTGGGAATACTAGGCTTTGAGGTTTTGGGGTTTGGGTTTTTGGAGATTTTTGATCTTGTGGAAGCCATGGATGAAGGTTGAAAGTTTTGGGTAATTTTATTTATTGTTGTTGTTTGGGTGCCGTGAGGAAGGAGAAAAGGAGAGAAAGAGTTAAAAATTGGATGGAGTGTTTGTGTGGTGAAAGTGATGGGTAATTATGAATTGTAAAAATTGGGAAGAGTACTTTTGTACTTGGCATATGGGTGCCGGCTCTTAGACCCTTATTTCCTTTTTTTTTTTTTTTTGAATTTGGGCAGGAAAAGGAATCTTAGCCAATTAATTGTGGGGATATCGTAAGGATAGAATTTGGTAAATAAAAAGATATGGTAAGGTGATTTTGTTGAGAATTTTCGGCCAACTATAGTACTTGGGTAGAATTTTGGTTCAATTTGGAAAGTGAATAAGATAGATTTTTGGCAAATATGTGGTTCATAATTCAATTTCCATAAAACACTTAATATGCAAGATACTCACGTAAAATATATTATATTAAACACAAATATACTAGCAATGAAATATGCGGACACAGTCATACAATCTCGTCTTATTCTAGCCAGTCACGCAGGTTCACAAAATAAATATGACGAATTTAATTGCTACCGATTAAACCAATTTCAAACCGCAAAATCTCAAAACGTCTTCTTGCTAACGCCTTTGTTAAAATGTCAGCCCATTGATTTTCAGTACTACAAAATTCGAGTTTAATGTTGCCTTTTTCTACATGGTCACGTAAAAAATGATGTCTAATGTTTATATGCTTAGTACGAGAATGCTGAGCTGGGTTCTTAGAAATAATAATAGCACTCAAATTATCACAAAAAACAGGCATACAACCAACATTAACACCGTAATCACATAGTTGTTTCTTTAACCATAGTAGTTGATAACATACCAGTCCTGCAGCGATATATTCGGCTTCTGCAGTAGATAACGCAACCGAATTTTGCTTCTTTGAGCCCAAAGTAATAATGCAAGGTCCAACAAACGTAGCAAATCCAGAGGTACTTTTTCTATCTAAGGAACATCCTGCATAATCTGCATCTGAATATCCTACTAGATCGAAATTACACTCAAGTGGATACCACAAATACAAATTAGATGTACCAATTAAATATCTCATGATACGTTTAACTGCAATCATTTGTGATTCTTTAGGACATGATTGAAATCTAGCACAGACACATACGTTGAACATAATGTCAGGTCTACTTGCAGTTAAATATAATAAAGAACCAATCATACCTCGATATGTAGTTTCATCTACGGACTTACCATTTTCGTCTAAGGTCAAATTTTTATCAGTTACCATAGGTGTGTCCATTGGATGAGCGTTCTCCATACCAAATTTTCTGATTAGCTCCTTGACATATTTTTGTTGGTGAATCTTTATTCCTTCTTTAGTTTGTTGAATTTGCAATCCTAGGAAGAATTTTAATTCTCCCACCATGCTCATTTCAAATTCTAAGGTCATAAGATCTGAAAAATACTTGCACAATTTATTGTTAGTAGAGCCAAAAATAATATCGTCTACATAAATTTGAGTAACAAGTAAATCAGAATCTTCGGATTTTAGAAATAGGGTTTTGTCGACAGATCCTCTTTTAAAATTGTTTTGTAATAAAAATTTTGACAATCTGTCGTACCAAGCCCTAGGCGCTTGTTTCAAACCATATAAAGCTTTATCAAGTTTAAAAACATGGTTTTGAAACTTGCTGTTCAAAAATCCAGGAGGTTGTTCAAGAAAAACCTCTTCTTCCAAATAACCGTTAAGAAATGCAGTCTTAACGTCCATTTGGAATAATTTCATTCCTTTATGAGCTGCGAAGGCGATGAGCAAGCGAATAGCTTCAAGTCTTGCTACTGGTGCGAATGTCTCGTCATAATCAATCCCTTCTTGTTGATTATAACCTTGAACGACCAATCGAGCCTTGTTACGAACTATAACTCTTGAATCATCCAATTTATTTCTGAATACCCATCGAGTACCAATCACAGTTCGATTAGGAGGTCGTGGCACAAGGTGCCATACTTTATTACGTTCAAACTTTTGAAGCTCCTCTTGCATTGCTACAATCCAGTCGGATTCTGCAAGAGCTTCTTTGATGTTGGTAGGCTCTACGGTGGACAGAAACGAATAGAATGAACAAAAGTTGTTCAACGTTCGTCTTGTTTGAACTCCCTTATTCAAACTTCCTAGGATACTATCCATAGGATGACAACTCTTATATTTCCATTTTTTAGAGTTCCTAGGCTCATCACCATCTGATGAACTCTCATTTTCCTCAAATGATTCAGAATCAAGATTGGTTTCCCCTAAGTTAGACTCTGGGGTTATAGCTGAAGTTGGTACAACTTCAGTTACATCATCTTGGTCCTGGTTCAAAGTTATAGCATCATCAGCTATAACTTCAGTTTCCTTTTCCTTGTTTTGAGAAGAGACATTCGTATCATCAACAATTGTCTCAGTTCTCTGTTCAAGGTCATTTGCGGATTTATCAAGTTCATCATTGATTCCTTCAATAACTTCTTCATTATTATCTAGCTCGTCTTACCTTGAAAGGCGAAAGTCTGGATCATTCATGTCTTCTTCTTCATTCTGTTCAACTTGCTTAGGCACATTATCTTCATCAAATACAACATGAACACTTTCTTCTATGCACAAAGTTCTTTTGTTAAAAACTTTAAAAGCTTTACTATGATTAGATTAACCAACAAACACAGCTTCGTCACTTCGTGGATCAAATTTGCACAAATTACTTTTTCCATTATTGTGGACAAAACACTTACTCCCGAAGCAACGAAGGTGAGCTATATTGGGTTTTCTCCCTCTTAAAAGTTCATAGGGAGTCTTTTTGAGAATAGGTCTAATCATAGCTCTATTGTGCACATAGCATGCAGTACTAATGGCTTCTGCCCAAAAGCTCTTAGGAAGGCCACTACACAAAAGCATAGTGCGGGCCATACCCTCTAATGTTCTATTCATACGTTTCACGACACCGTTTTGTTGTGGGGTTCGTGGTGCAGAAAAGTTATGTCCTACACCATTCTCCCTACAATATTCTATAAAAGCTTGATTATCAAATTCGGTGCCATGATCCGTACGAATGGAAACTAACTTTTTATCATACTTGTTTTGGGCAAGCTTCATTAGTACTACAAACTCATCGAAAGTTTCATCTTTAGTAAATAGAAAGATAGGCCATACGTACCTTGAGTAGTCATCAACTAGGACGAATACGTACCTTGATCCACCGCGGCTTCTGACTTTCATAGGTCCACACAAATCCATGTGCACCAACTCAAGTGGACGCTCTGTACTTACTACTCGTTTCGGTTTGAACGAAGATCTAACTTGTTTACAATGGACACATGAGTCACACATCTTTTCTTGTTCGAATTTGATTGAGGGTAGACCCTCAACTAAATCCCAAGACTTGAGTTTCTTTAAAATCGTTGGACTGATGTGTGCAAACCTCTTGTGCCACAAGCATGAATCATCCACAGTGACTTTCATGCACGTAAAGGAACTTGTAGTGACTTTGTTTAAATCAATCATATACACGTTCCGTTTACGTAGACCTTCTAAGATAACATTACTAGTACCTTCAACTATGATATGACAAACATTTGAATGAAAAACGACTTTGTTTCCTTTGTCACATAATTGAGAAATACTTAGCAGGTTATGCTTAAGACCATCTACCAGATATACATTATTAATAGCATGTGAAGAAGATATACCAATTTTACTTACACTGATTATATTTCCCTTCTTGTTGTCTCCAAAGGTGACCTTGCCACTGTTGAAGGGCTCTAGTGAAAGAAACAAATTCTTATTTCCGGTCATGTGTCTCGAACACCCATTGTCGAGATACCATAGAATATTTTCTTTCACTATTATCTGCAAGAGAATCAAATACAGCTTTTAGGTACCCACGCTAAGTTGGGTCCTTTGTGGTTAGTGACTCTATGTATTTGATCCTTCCTAACCCATACCTGTTTGACAATTCTTTTCTTCTTAGGATAGGGCTTGCTAGGTTTATTATCATGTTTGTTATTGTTGCGACGCATATTAGGTTTAAACGACTGCTTCTCATTCACATAAGGTTTAGATTTTGAAGGTACATATGTGTAATCGAAAGCTATGTCATAAAACCATCTGAACTCATTATTTCTAACTTCATTCCGTTGAGATTCAGGTTCAGACTCATTAACACTAGACACGTCATGTTCTTTAACAAAATCAGTTTGATTTTTGTTGTCGTTGACTTATTTAACACAATTATCTTTAACATGACCGTTGTGACCACAATAACTGCAAATCAGATATTCTGAAAGATTGACATACTTCCTTCTTCTGAAATCACGGTCAGAAGGAGTGGATTTGCACTTATCATGGTCTCTACGACTATAGCATTCATGACCTAGACCCATCTTCATGTTATTATTAGATTGTTCGGTAAGGAAGTCTAAGACCTTCTGACTTCCTTCCCATTTATCATGAACTTTTCGTGCATGTAGGAGCAATTCCTTCAAGGACTGAATTTCTTTTTCACACGACGAATGATCTACATTCGAGTCTCTGGAGGGATTGTTCTTTTTGAAATTTTCACGAAAATCGTTAAAGCGTTTGTTCAAGATAAATTTCTCCTCATTGTGTTGATTTTTGGCTTGGGAGAATTCAGCCTTTATATCTTTCAATTGCTGAGAAAGAAAGGAGTTTACTTTCTTGTGATCAATGATAACACTTTCTTTTGCCTTAGCATCAGATTGTAAAAGCTCATTGACTTTCTTCAATTCTGAAGTTATAGCTTCATTAGCTATAACTTTGGCTTGAAGATGCTTAATGTTGAGCTTTAACTCTGAGATTATAGCTTCATTAGCTATAACTTTAGACTCAAGAGCTTCTTTCTCAACATTGGTCTTGTCTGAAGTTATAGCTGAAGTTGCCATAACTTTAGACTTGAGCTTTTTAGCTTTGGCCTTAAGAAGTTGGTTTTCCTCAGCAATGTCAAGAATTTGTTCTTTAAGATCTTTTAATTCAAGACTCTGCTCATGACAATGATCTAAGGCTTCTTCAAAATACTTAATTAAAGACTTCTTAGATAAATTCTTAACTTGCTTTTTGAGTTCAAGATGACTAACCTCTTCATCATCTTCTGAATCTGGTTCTGAATCTGAGTTGCCAACAAGACACATCTCGTATTCGCTTTCATTGTCACTGTCAGAAATTAGGTCAAGACTGACGTTGCTTAGACACAAGTTGGCGACTTCCTCTTCCTCTGACTCGTCGTCCTCTGTGTCGAGATCTCCCCAGCAATAAGCTATCATCACTTGCTTGAATTCCTTCTTGGTTTTGTCTCGTTGATTTTTGTCTTTGATTTTATTCCATGTGGGGCAATCTTTGATCATGTGATCATTATCCCCACATTTGAAGCAACCACGACTTGAAAGAGACCCTTTTGACTCAATTGGCTTCTTGTAAGATTTGTTAGTGTTATTGTTAAACGTTTTGCCTTGTGGTTTGTTAAAGAATTTTTTCTTAAAACGTCTAGCAAATAACACTGTTTCATCTTCAAGATCTGAATCTTGTCTTTCACTAGATTCGGCTTGTAAAGCCACTTTCTTTCTATTACTATCATTGGCCTCATCTTCATCAAGAGTAATCTCGTGAGCCATTAGGTTAGATAGATCTTTACATTCCTCAATTACCGTCACCTTAGGTCTCCATCGTTTAGATAGACTTCTAAGGATCTTCCTGGCAATTTCCTCGGAGTTAAAAGTTTTTCCAAGATTTTTCATTTCATTAATGATACTAGAGAAGCGAGTGGACATGCTGTCAAGTGATTGATTGTGTTCCATAGAGAACAATTCGTACTTTCGCATCAGTAGTGCGATACGTTGCTTTTTGACAACAGTTGTCCCCTCATATGCAAACTCTAGACCATCCCATATTTCCTTGCCAGTAGAACTAGATGAGAAACGATCAAATTCAGTATGAGTCATGCCGTTTTGCAACAGACTGATAGCCTTTGAATTTTTCTCAGCTTTCTTATAATCTGCCTCAACATAGTCATTTTCTTTCTTTTCGATGGAAGTGCCAGTAGCAGATCCAAGCATGATCTTATTAGGACCATTCTTAATGATTAGCCAACTGATCGGTTATGTCGCGGTCCCGATACAAAAATAATTACCCGCACTTAGGCTAACAACATAAGGAATGTAATTAGGGAAGTAGGGTGTCGATCCTCAGGGAGTACGTGTTAACTATGAATTGATATGGATTGATTTTCATTTAAGTTCGAGTCATTTGAGGTGGTTGTATAAGCTATTAACATAAAATAAAATGACAAGTATGTAAATGACGATATGTAAATGACAAATATGTAAATTGCAGAATGTAAAACTCAAAACAGAAGACTTACCCGATCGGATTGTCACGTACCCGATCGGGGAAGTTCTCTGATCCGAATGACAACAATTAAATTCTAACTAAAGGCGATATTTAAATGACAATATTGAAAGGCTATCTAACTAGACTAATAAACTAACTAATAACAATAATGTAAACTACCTAAGAATAGAAATAAAATGACGATAAAGTAAACTAACTAAACAACAATAAAATAAACTATCTAAAACGGTAAAATAAACTATCTAATCAAATTGGAATAGTGAAAGAGAAATACATGTAAAACTAATTAAAAGTTTCATTGATACCAACATTAGAATTACTATGATTGTCTAGGCCTTGTAGCGGTATATTCCTTTCGGATTCGTACCGACCTTTTAGTGGGTCCTAACGTCCTCTCAGCATGGTTAGGTCACTAAACCCCTATTGGCAGTCCTAATTCCCATCCCAACTCTCGTTTTAAAGATAGAAATTGACTAATACAAACAATTGTTCATGGCCACTAAACAAAGTTATAGAATTTGGCATGACCAAAGGAAGAAACAACTAGATGGTTCAAATGGTATCTACTCTTCTTTTAATTCATTTAACTCGTAAATCATTTCAATATTACAACTCTATTTATTTTATGTACACAATGATAATTTTACGATATTAGATCTAATCTATGTGATCATGTGATTAAGTAAATTAATAAGAAAAAGATGTATGAAATTAAACTATGAAATATAAATACTAAAGTGATTATGGTGATTATGTTAATAATGATTTTAGTGATAATTTTTAGGATTATATGATTAGGTAAAATGTAATGTGACATGCTAAACAATATTTCGGTTTTAACTAGATTAATTTTAGATTGATTTCCTAATGACAATAATACGAAAACAATGCTAATTAAATTAAAGTTCATGATGAGAATTGCATAGTAAAAGATAGAGAATTACCGAGTTTGGAATATGAATATATAAGAACGAAAGTAAAGAACAAATATCCAATAACAAAAACTTTGAAAACACTAGAGAAACACTAAGAAATAAACTATATTCTAAAACTTGTAAGAAAGTGTGCTAAAAGATATAAAAAGATGATAAGAGATAAGTATGATGATGAGATATATGTAAAGATAAGGGATGATAAGATATGATAATTGTGTGTGATGATCATTAGCTTTTATAGGGCTGCATGGCTGCTGATCCCGCGTCCAAATTCATACCCTAGTCAAAGCATTAAATCACACATTTAAGCTCGGTTGAAGAAGAGCTAAGTAACGTCCATTTGCAGAAATACCCGATCGGGTAAATGGTAATCCGATCGGGTAAATGTGCAAGATGGATTCTTCCGTCTTTTCCGTGTAACACCCCGAAAAATGCCAATTTTTCTAGTAAAAAATATTTACTAACACTTTTCAGTAGAACTTAAGTTTTTAAAATAGGAATTTTTGTTCCGAGTCTTATTTTGAAATTCCGCGTTCGTATTTGTAATTTTTGAGGGATTCCATGAAAAGACCGTTTTTAGTCATCTTTGACTTTTCTTGACTTTTAAGTCGTCTTTGACTTTTCTTGACTTTTTAAAAGTCGTCATTGACGTTTCTTGACTTTTAAGTCGTCCTAAACTTTTCTTGACTTTTAAGTCATCTTCGACTTTTCTCGACTTTTCAGTCAACTTTGACTTCCGTTGACTTTTTTCCGACTCGCCTCATAAGTTTGAGGACCGAAATTTTATTTAAAAAAATAATATTTTTGATTTATTTTTATTTAGATTTATTAAGATTTATCATAATTTAATATAATTCTTTTGAATTTATTCGGAATTTAAAGAATAACGTTTACGGTTTTAACCGAACGTCATTTAACTATTCCCGAGTCATCGTAAATCCCGAAACAAAATCGAAACTCGACTTTGGCATGAGTCACGCGTGCATGTCATCGTTTTCCACTCACTTGAGATATTTTAATTGTTTCGATTAAACTAATACAAATATTTAAGATATTTGTAGCTTTATCGGTCCGTCCGTTTAATTACGCAAATCGCTCAAAAATCAGACCCGATTCCTACCCATTTCACACGCCCCATGTCACCTATTTTCCACTCATGTTAGATCTTTTAATTAATATGATTAAACTAATAATAATATCTAAGATATTAGTAACTTGATCGGTCTGTCAACTTAAATTCCGCACTCGCTTGAAAACAGACCCGTTTTCTTTTCATTTCTCACGTCTCTTCCTCTCCTCTTAAAGCTTAATATTTTCCTTCTTTTCATTTTAATAACATAATATCTAGATATTTGGTATAATTAACTTTATCGTTAATTATATTTAATCGTTTACCGTAAAATAATTATTAAACGCGAGTCAATTACGTAACAACAATTTCAAAACCCGACATCCTCATTGGCCTATATTTACACGGCTCCAACCACCATCACTACTCACAAACAACTTTTTATTTTACAACAAATCAAATTAAGATCAAAACATCACTTTATTTGATCGTTCTTCGTGTTCTTCGTCGTTCATCATTTGTTCTTCATCGTTCTTGAGCAAAACCTCAATAAAATCTTCATTTCTTAATTAAATCCATCCTAATTTATATTTCTAGACTCTCCTCTTCGCTCCTCATCTTCCCGTACGGTTTTATTTCAATTCCGTCAAAATCGTTTTCAAGACTTTATTTATGGAAAATCATATTTTAAGTTCTAATAATGTTTTCTTGTCATTTCTTATAGGGGAAGATTATGAAGACGAGTTTGGTGACTCGTATATCTTAGGAGAAGACTCGAAGACGGGTTTCTTAGTTCTTAGTTCTTATTATTTTGGTGCTACTTGATTTTAGCTAGCTAAGGTAACGATTCCGAGTTACTCGACGGATATATGTTACATAGCTTTGGTTTTTCTTTAGTTTTGGTTCATCTTTAGTTTTTGTTCATATTATTAGGATTTTATGATTTTTAGTTAGTAACATGTTAAGTAGTAGTTAGTATGGTGTTTTATGATTTTATAACATGTTGGTTGTTCTTGTTATATTTTTATGATTTCTTCATGATGATGATTATTGTATGATGGATGGTTAAATTGGTTGTTAAAATGGGTGTTGATTAATTAAAACATGTTAGAAACAATTGGGTGTTGTTGTAGTGGTGGTGGCCGAATTGGTGGCTGGAAACCGGTCCAAACCAGGCCGGTCCAGGCCGGTTCAGACCGGTCTGGGTTGGTCCATGGTGGGTCCGGGTTTTGGTCTTTGGGTTGTGTCGATGTTTGATTGTTATGTTGTGGTTTTGACGGGTTTTAATTATGATAAGCATGCGGGAAATAATTAGAAACGGTTTTTAGTAAAACCGTTAAAAAGGCCAAAACAGCCCATTTTGCCAAAACAGGCCGTGAGGCCCAAATCAGGCCCATATGGGTCCGGTCCAACTCAGCCCGTGGGTCCCACTTTGGGACTTGTGACGGTTTTTGAGTTATCGTCATTTTTATCGCGTTTTGTAATAATTAGCAAGCGAGAAATATTAATAAGTAAAATATTTAATTAAAAAGGTTTTTCATTAAATTATTATTTCTCTCATGTTAGAAATTATAAGACGAGACCGTAGTTTAATTTAATATTCTTTTAGTCCAACGGGTTTTTGGGTATAATATGATAATTCACATGTTAGAAGTAGTAATAAAATAACATGTCATGAATATGTTGATTTTATATCTATGTGATAAAGACTCTGCTTCTAGCCGGTTTGATCCAACGGGTTTGGTCAAACTAAGATCTAGTCAGCCCCGATTTGACTGAGGACCCGTCGCGGGACTCGGGTCGGGGATTTGTCTTCAAGTGAGGTTGTATTTAATTATGAATTAGCCTTAGTAGATATGAGGCGATATGATATTTGATTATTATTGATATGCAATTAGTCACATGATAGGATGTTTTTCCCGTGACTGTGTTATTATATGGTTGGTGTCGTGTTGACTAAGTACCCATAGAGAATTATGAGTATATGGCGTCTTGACCATGCTAATTCTAAATGAGTAGCTTGGACCACGACATTGATAGGTCCGTACTGTCTTTAACGAGTATATAGTTCATGGTTAATAGCTTTTGTGTCCCGGCTTGGTGGGTTTATATCCAAGTCGGGGCATGGAATCCTAAGAGTTCCGCTTTGGGAAGGGAGCCAGCTTAAGTACTAGCCATCTCTGCTTAGGGGGTCGCCTAGTAGAGTTTCTCATAGACGGTTATGTCATGGGACGGGGAACGGAATAGCTGTTGTCGCTAGGTCTGATCAGTCTAGGACTAGGATGTTTTCCTACCTTGTGGATAGCCTCGAGTTACAGAAGTCTTTATTGACGGCATAGGAACTATGCCTGTTTGTAGAGGTATT
>JAIUZE010038091.1:0-15168 GCA_022085475.1 Heliosperma pusillum | reverse complement strand
AAAACAGCTTTAACTCTACTTCCCAAAATTACTAATGAAATTACCGTTATTGAACGACGACCTATGCTACAAAATCTTCCTGGAGATCTTCAGTATGTTGATCATCACTTCATTCAAATCACGAGCTCTTCATCTTGAGCTCCACAAGCTTCTTTAAGACTTCGTCTTTGATCTTGAGCTTGATAATAACTACAGTTATAGTAGAAACACCTATAACTTTACTTCAGCAGTTCCAAAGTTATAGTACAGTGGCCTATAACTTTGCTTCACCTTTGCTTCACAAACCATCACGGTTATAACTAAAATACATATAACTTCAAGTACCAAGCAATGCTTAATCTTACCAAGACTAAACAAACGATTACAAGCACAAGCATATATCTTATACAAACATACTTTTTATTATCAAAACATAATCATATAACTATATGGTTCAACAATGGGTACTTTGTTTCGGCTATGAGATACCTTAGTGATGAAAACATGTCGATATTTTGTTAGCCCTTCAAAATGACAATAAAAAATGGATCTATATGAAAGGGATGGAAGTTGATGCTCTCTTTATTCAACTCACCTAACAATGTTCTTGGCATTTCAATTAAGTTTCGATAGTTGTTTTTTTCATATTTGTGTGTTTGCACTTTAAATTTCAGTATTTGTATTTCCATGCTTGAATTTCAATTTAATGTTGAGATTGTAGTTTTAATGTTGGAACTTTATTTTGATGATGGGGTTGTAATTTTAATGTTTGAACTTTATTTGTGGTGTAGAATGAATGATAATACTAGATATGCATCTATGATAATTGCATTAGAAGAATTACACATATCCCTTCAGCCGAGTGACCTAGAACCACTATCGGATCCATCAGTTACGCGATCTAGAAGAGAAAGAGGGGAAAGTGGTGTTGAATACATACATAGATTGTTGAATGAAAATGATACATCTTGTTTTGAGCAACTCCGGCTCGATAGAGTTATGTTTGCACAACTTGTTGAACTGATGGTTCAGTGAAAACTACTAGCTAGTAGATGGTAGATTTAAAAAAGTAGACGAACAAGTTGGAATTTGTTTATACATAATGGCTAAAGGATTATCTTATCGTGATGATGCCGATAGACTCAAACATTCTATATACACGATATGCAAGTATTTTAGAAAGGTGTTAGATACTTTGGTGATACTGTCATATGATGTATTGATGTCATTAGACCGCATTCTGATTTACTAGAGGTGCCTCCATAGGTAGAAAATAGCTTCCTTTATTGGCCATTTTTCAAGGTAATACATTATGTTCAATTTTAAATTATCTAACCAAATATTTTCTCAATATTTATTTAGTATTTCGATTTTTCAAGATGTTGTTGGCGCGTTAGATGGTATACATATAAAAGCTGTGGCTAGCGATGAGAATGGTGTGCCATTTCGAGGTCGCAATCGTACTAAAAATTGGAATGTATTGGCTTATTTCTCTTTTGATAGAATATACACATTTATCAATGTAGAGTGGGAAGGAAGTGCTCATGACATAAGTACATAACTTTATGGCGGGATTCTTTGACAAATTCAAAATATTGTTTTCCTCACCCACCTGAAGGTAGATATGAAGTACTTTCCTTGATTAGTTTTTTTAGTTTTCTTCCCTCCCAATATAAAGTAATGTTCATATAATTTTGTAGGTAAATATTATCTGGTGGACTTCGGATATCCGAATACACTTGGGTATTTATCTCCCATTAGCGATAATAATGCCAGATGTCATATGCCTGAATTTAACCATGGACCTCCTATAGGATTTTTTAAACATTTTAATTATCGATATTCATCTTTACGAAGGAAAGTTGAAATGTCTTTTGGTCAACTGAAGAAAAGGTGGAAGGTGTTATATAATATGCCTCAGATGTCGGAAAAGTATCAAATGTCAGTTATCGTTTCTGCTTTCACACTTCATAATTTCATACAGATGGATACACTCGGTATTGCAGTCCTAGAACTTGAACATGCAGCTACTCGAGGAAGAACAAATGTAAACATGGACGATAAGTGCCGTAAGAAGAAAATGACCGAAGTGCGAAAATAGATAGCTAAAGAAATATGGCGAGCTTGTGGTTATGAATACATCAACACAAATGATGATGATGATGATGTACCACAAATGGAAGAAAATAATTCGCAAAACTAGATTATTTTATTTCCGTTGATTGATTGGTTTGTATTAACTATTATCTTTTTGCAATATTATTTGGCGTGACTTCTGAAACTATTTTACATTCTTTTCCACTTAACAACAACAACAACAACATTGACGACAACAACAAAATAAAAATAAATATACCATAAGTAACAGTCGTTAATAAAAAAATAATAACAATAGTAATAATAATAATAATATTATAATAATTTTTTTTTAATTTTTTTATTTATAAAAATCGCAACCTTTATTCAGAACAACCACAAGTTTACAGGAAGTTCGTGGGCAGCCGAGATACTATCTGACATCTCACTCCCTTAGCAAAAACAAAGCTAAGTCTAGTAAAAATATAAGCGACAACTCGAACCCCGACATCCTGAGACACAGAGAATTTATGAATCCGTTGAGCAACGCAACAACATCTGTACCTAACTCACCTAGCGAAGATAATGAGAAAGGTAGAAAACCATAACCCGCCGCACCATGCACGAATCCCGGTACTTTGCACGCTTACGCTGGGGAGCATCAGCGACAACACGACCAGGCACAAAATTAGACATCTCAGACTGAGTCAAGAGAGACGACCCCGTCAGATTGACGCACAAATCAGCCCCTTGTCCCAGGAATAAAGGAACAAATCCGCCGGACGAAGGGGCCTGTCATGTCCATCAACCACACCGATATCAACCTCGTTACCAGCAGAAATCTCATATCTAAAGCAGATATCCAATAAAGTGTCCTGAACGAGGTTATGCCTATGCTTAATGGCCACATTACCAGGACAAGACACAACATGATCACCAAAAAAATCCCCATCAAAGACTCGAGAACAAGCGGGACACGGCCTAGGCTTCAAAAACAAAGGAATACATAGCCAATAGCTAAGCACAGAACGGTAAGTCCTACTGTTCATAGTTTGGCCTAATCCATAAATAGGAACCGCACGCATCCAAGCAGAAGTGAGATCACCTTGCTGAGATTTCCATAAAGCTAATTGCCGAGGAGTAAAGAAGAATACAGATGCTGCTGAAGCAACAACCTTCGTGAAATATATGTCTGCTAATTTCTTCACAAGTCTGGGGGCAGCGATCTCACTAGAATTACGCAAAAAGTCAGAACCCGTAGTCTCAGTAAACAAGAGTAGGACTTAGAGTTTAGCTTGTAGGCCTAAAACGTCCCAACAAAAGGGATGCAAAAACAAGACCTAGTTTGGAGACCAAGAGAAAGATCCGAGTTCGAGCAAGGGGTTTGGTGGAATGTTAGCAAGTTGATCGGCGCCGGAAATTGGTTGAACATGAAGCTGATGAACCTTATCATTTTGCAGTCAATTTTACAAAATAAATATTTTAAATAAGTCAAAAACTTTTGGGATGTTACCTTGATTAACACAAAACCCGCCCTTAGAAGTTGGTGGGTTCTCTGGGCCAACACCTGACTCGGTCCATAGGGCAGCCTTGAATTGGCCCTTAGACTGGCTTGGCTACGTGCCGTCCGTTCAAAATTCATTTTTGATATTTATTTTTGTTTTTAACGGGTCAAGTGGCGGGCGGGGCTAGGATTTTTGGACCAAGAACCGCTTGGAAGGTTGAAAGGGTCGTGCACTGCCACTGGGTCATGGGCGGGCTGGTGGGGCCTTGTTAATTGGCATGATGGGGATGGGAAATAAGTAATTCGAAAGAAAGGTATTAAAAATTAAGATGATGATGTATTTC
Source organism: Heliosperma pusillum (assembly GCA_022085475.1). NCBI lineage: Eukaryota > Viridiplantae > Streptophyta > Magnoliopsida > Caryophyllales > Caryophyllaceae > Heliosperma > Heliosperma pusillum. Next base: position 11,265 of record JAIUZE010038091.1, on the reverse strand, counting down.
TTGGACACAAAGTATGAAGCAATTTAATCAGATTATTAATATGTACTTCATGTTAATGAATAATAAATTACAAAAAGTAGCCCAAAATTGAATCTACAATGTCATTCACTCCATACATCTTGCACCTCCTAAAGAACCAACACCCCACCATTAACGTAGCATTGGCACTTGAGTTATATAATATCTCTAGGTTTGAATGAATAGTCCCTCCAATACTTCAAAATAATTTTAGTTTGTACCATCACTACCTCCATCAACCCAAGTTCACATTGTGGAATTGGACCTTTAGGATACAACAAAAATTTCATGTTGTATTACAGTTGATCATCGATTATCCAAGCGTGTGACGGTTAGGCTGGCGTCTTGGGCTCACTCCACCAATTCCGCTACCACGGTTGGGGGAAGGATGATAGCTATGTGGCCTTTTAGGTTGTGACTGTGAAGAGCTACTCTTAGTAGAAGCTTTAGGGTCCATCCTAATGGTACTAATCCTCTCTAAAATAAGGAGCACCTCAGACATATCAGGCCTACTTTTTGGGTCATTTTGAAGGCATCTCAATATGAGTTGTGCCAACTTATTCATTCCTTCAGGCGGATAATCATGCATTCTTAAGTCCACTATCTTCTTTAACTTGCCCTTGTCACTTAACATGGGCTTGTACCAATCAACCAGACCTGTTTGTCCAGAGGGCCTGTTTAGGTCGTACGCCCGTAGACCCGTTACCATCTCTAGTAATACCACCCCGAAACCGTATACGTCACTCCTTACGTATAAATGACCTGCATGCCAACAGTTAACGATTAATAACTTTTTAATCAATTGGTCTCTTTTAAGACGTGTATATCTGTTTTAAGAATAAAACGGGTTTAGTATTACTCCACTTGACTAAATATGACAATTAATCTGCTAGTACCTAGGACCTTTCTTTTCGTCTTACTTATACTATTTGACCCGTCTCAAGGTTAAGACGATATACCCGTCTAAATGAGAATTTGTGCTTTTTAATTATTCTTACTCAAGTAACCACAGTATTCTTCGTTTTGTTAAGGAAAAAAACAGGTATGGTGCAGTGTGTTGTTCAATTTATGAAAATATATGTCACACGCGTGAAAAAAGAGAAAGCACACAATTGGTGATGCGTAGTCGCAATTCTATTATAAGACGGTTGTACGTGGAACGAGAAAAAGTGACCACGTCTTGATGAATAGCGACCACTTTTGAGTATAGAGTAATCACGTTTTATGACTACAAAATGAACATGTTTTTTCAAATTGGTTACTATTTACCATAAACACGATAAAGTGGTCACTATTTCCCATAAAGCAAATAGTACGAGCCTTGATCTCAAGAGCTCGGGTTCTAGCTCGAACTCGATGTTCACAATATGAGCCGAGCTCGATCATAGGTGAGCTCGACCTCGGCCCGATTCGGTTACACCTCTAATTGTAGTAGTTACTGTCCCTTTACTCCTTTAGAAGGACATTTTTTTCTCATTTAAAATGGACTACATTGCATATTGCCGCATGATGATACTAAGGACAAACATTCTGGCATATAGCTCCCCAAAAAAACCTAAAAAAAAAACTTACTGTAGTTCCTAAACTTGTCTTATCAATTACGGATTATATCTATTTGCACTGTTTTAACTATAAAACAGATATGCCCATGTTTAACCAGGTTTATTTCATACTCCCTCCTATTTTTTTAGAATCACAATCCTCTAACTACTTATATAATCCTTTATCTACTCCCTCCATTTTTGTACATATATGGAGTATTATTATGTATAAGGCAGTTTTTTGTATAAGATCTCGTACTATAACAAATAAAAATAAATTTTGTGGAAGATTACCAGTGTTAATGTATTCGGGTGCGGCATATCCATATGTGCCCACAGCTGCCGTAGTCACATGTGATTTATCTACCGGCGGACCTAATCTAGCAAGTCCAAAATCTGAGAGCTTGGCATTGTAGTTCTGTTTCAAAATATAAACATACATTTCACTCAATCAACTATCAAACATTAATCACTATTATATTTTCATAAACAACATCCGATCGCTTCCGCCTTAAGATATGTCCTTAATTTTCAACAACCATTATTAGCAAAAGTATTTTAGGAAGCTGTTTCTGAAGAAAATAGTTTATTCGACCAAAATTTTAACTACCTAATTTTGTATTTTATTTTTGCAATTGTTTGCAAGTAATTTATTCAACCAAATAATAACTGAAATATTACCTAGGGTAGCATTAGGTAATATTTGAGAAAAACCTATTGATTCTATTTTATACTCTTTTTTTCCCCCTTAAATCTATAAAGCTAAATAACTATTATATTCTTTTACATTATTTCATAAAAAATACGCTACCTTTTCAGCTAGTTTGTCAAATATTTTTTATATAATCGGGTTATCTTAACAATTCTTAATTTTCAACTACCTATTTCGAATTTTAGTTATCTTTTCACTATAAGTTATCTTTTCAACTAGTTTTACTAAATATAGTATTAAAGTTTTCATTTTCACTCTATCCACATTTAGTAAAAACTTAGTATATATATAAAATTCTTTTATATGCTAAAAATATAGATCAATACAAAAGGAGTAATATTTTTCTCTTATAGATGAGTAGCATTTAACATCATATAAAGTAAATGACAATTTCTTTAATTTAAATTACAAATTCTCATTTGTAACGATAATTATTCGTCACAACCTTGTGATGGTTCGTATCCTTCTCACAAGCTTGCAAGTTGGAGGGCAAATGGGAGACCATTAATTTCCCACTTTCCCTCCACTTGCAAACTTGTGACTTGTGAGAGGGGTCCGATCAGTTATAAGCTTGTGACCGATAGATCCATCATAAGCAAGAGTAATTGAATTTAAATAAGACTTAGCTTAAAGTCAACCAATGGGCATTGTTATCAATGTACACATTTCAACAACTTAATTACTGATGGAGACATATTTTTCAAAGCAAAATTAAGTTAAGAGAAGTCAAAATCAAGGTTTAAAGAAGTCAAGAGGAGTATTAAGAGGTTGTTGGTTCACAAATAGTTAAACAATAAGACTATGTTTATAGGTAGGGTTACCAAGGATTAGGTCTTGAATAAGGATAAAAGAATTTTAAAAATAAAAAATAAATCAAAAGAAAAAGCAAAACTGGTCAGAAGTAAAACTCGTTCCAAACCAGTGTCAATAAATCAGTGCCAATAAATCAGTGCCAGGCCCTATAAGGCAAGTGTGGAAAAGGAAGGAGGAGGTTGAGAAGATCCCTGAACAGCAGAAATTTCCCAGTTTACAGAAGAGTTTAGGGATAGTTAGTGCGCAGAGGACTGTCAGGAAGGAGAAGGATATTGGTGGAGCAGTGACTACACCAGATAATACTCCTGCACCTATGATGGAGTACCTATGAGTTATAGTTCTGTGATGACCCCTGCTAGGGTCATTACTAGGCTCACTAGGCATGAGACAAGGATACCTGATAGACAACACAGTGGCTTTGAATTGCAGTTTAATAGTGCTTTGGGGAAAGAATCTACAATGGTTGATAGAGGTGGAGGGGATGATAATCCCCCATCTCATCATGACTAGATTTGGAGTATGGAATATAAGGGGCCTGAATAATGAGCTTAAGTAGAAATACATTAAATGGTATCTTCATCAGGCTGGTGTTGAGATATTTGGGCTCCTTGAGACAAGAGTGAAATCCTTGTCTCTAAATAAAGTAGAAGGAAATGTTTGTTGTGGATGGTCTTATGTCACTAACCATAGTCATCATGATGGTGGAAGAATTTGGGTGTTATGGAAGAACCAGGGGGTAAATGTGGTTGTTATGGAGATGACTTCTCAGTTGATTCACCTCAAGGTTCAGCAGTTGAGCAATAATAGGTCCTACTATATTACCTTTGTCTATGGGCTGAATAAAATTGAAGAACAAGTTCCTCTTTGGAATGATCTTATGAGAATTAATACTGTGGAACCTTGGATCATTTTAGGGGACTTTAATAATGTGTTGCATGCTAGTGAGAAGATTGGCTTGCCTGTCAAAGATTCTGAGACAATGCCTTTTCAAAATACTATAAATAATTGTGATCTGAGTGATATAAAGACCATGGGGGCTTTCCTTACTTGGAACAATAAACAACCTAGTGGCACTAGAGTCTTTAGTAGAATTGATAGGGTTTTGGTTAATGATGGCTGGATGAACTTTAGACCAAATGCTTATGCTTTCTATAGCCCTGAAGGAGACTATGATCATTATCCTTGCCTGATTGAGGAAGGAGGTATGAATTATGTTGGAAAGAAACCTTTTAAGTTCTTTAATATGTGGAGTAAAGTAAAGGAATACCAGGAGGTTGTGAGAAGAGGGTGGTCGACAGTGTGTGGGATCCCCTATGTTTAGAGTGGTCTTTAAACTTAAGCATCTTAAACCTCTCCTTAAGAATTTGAACAAGGAGCTTTTCTCAGATATAGAGAGGAATGCTGAAGTGGCTTATATCCTACTAATGAATTGCCAAAGAGAGCTTCAGCAAAATCCCTATAACTCTACTCTCATGGATAAAGAATACCAAATCAGAAGTAGCTATAAGATGCTTGCAAAGGCAAAGGAGGATTATTTAAGCCAAAAAGCTAAGTGTCAATGGGCAAAAGATTGTGACACTAATTCTGCCATGTTTCATAAAGTCATCAAGCAAATACAGATTCAGAATAAGGTTTTTAGAATTGAAGGCATGAATGGTGATATTTTTGAAAAACCCGAAGACATTCAGAAGGCATTTGAGGAATATTATCAGGCTCTCTTGGGTTCATGTGCTGATAACTCTGACTTGTATCCACATATTATGAGGGGAGGTCCTAGAGTGGAGCAGGAGGACTGGGATGATCTGTGCAGTATTCCCAATGATGCTGAAGTTAAGAAGATTGTGGATTCAATACCTGATGAGAAGAGTCCTGGCCCGGATGGTTATACCAGTTGCTTCTTTAAGACTAGTTGGGGGATCATTCATGAGGATGTCTGTAAGGCAATCCAAGATTTCTTCAGATCAGGTAAGATGCTTAAGCAACTTAATACTACTAATGTGGTGCTGATTCCAAAAAGGAAAACCCCATAAATGTTAAGGACTTCAGACCTATAGCTTGTTGTAATACTCTTTACAAAATCATTTCCAAGTTGTTGTGCTGTGTGATAGACTCTCTAAGGTGCTCCCTAAAATTGTCAGTCCTTCCCAATCTGCTTTCATTAAAGGAAGAAGCATCATGGGTAATATTCTTATTAGCCAGGACTTGGTCAGGCTTTATAATAGGGCCAATCCATCTCCAAGATGTCTGATAAAGGTGGACTTCAGGAAGGCCTATGACTCTATTGAATGGGTCTTTGTAATGAAAATCCTCCTTTCCTGAAAGGTTTTTAAAGATGCTTATGCAGTGCATAACTACCACTGCCTATTCCATTGTGCTTAATGGTAACTCTTATGGGTTTTTCCAGGGGAAGAGAGGGCTGAGACAGGGAGATCCCTTATCTCCACTTCTCTTTACTCTCTGTATGGAGTATTTGAGTAGACTATTAAATATGATTGGTAAGCTGCCTGGTTTTAAATTTCATCACTTATGTAAAGGTCTTAATCTTAATCACTTCATGTTTGCTGATGATTTACTCATTTTTTGTAAGGGTGATATTAAATCTATCTTTATGATTGTTGAGGGATTTAATACTTTCTCTAAGGTTTCTGGCCTTCAGATTAATAATGATAAATCTGACCTGATCATTAAAGGGGTTGATAGGGAGACTGAGGTCTTCATTCTTTCTCATACTGGTTTTGCTAAGGAAAGCTTTCCTTTTAAATACCTTTGAGTGAACATCTCTCACAAGAGATTGGCTAAGAATGACTGTAAAATGTTGGTTGAAAGGATGACTACTAGGATAAAGGGGTGGAACAGGAGGAAAATTTCTTACATAGGGAGACTTACTTTGGTGAATTCAGTGTTGAGTACTATTCATAACTATTGAGCACATATATTCATCCTCCCTGTGGGTGTCCTAGACAATCTTAAGGCTCTTTGTAGGAATTTTCTGTGGGAAGGGGAGGACACCTATTCAAAGGCTCCTCTTGTATCCTGGAATGTCTTATGTAAGAGTAAAGAGGAGGGTGGTCTGGGCATTTATGATAGTAAAACCTGGAATGTTGCTGCTGTTGGGAAACTAGCTTGATGGATTCTGCTCAAGAAAGATCACCTTTGGATTAATTGGATAGATAAGATCTACTTGAAAGGGAGAAATTGGCTCACTTATGTTCCTAGTAGCTCGAGTTCATGGGCTTGGAGGAAGATTTGTGGAGTCAAGGATGCTTTTAAGGAGGGATTCCAAATAGGGGAGGGGCAGGAGGATGATGGGTATACCATTTTGAAAGGTTATAACTGGTTGTCTGCTAATTCCAACATTAGGGTGCCTTGGTATTGCATTACATGGAGTAGACTGAACATCCCAAAGCACAGCTTCATATACTGGTTAGCTATCAGAGGAAGACTCCTTACAGTCCTTACATTAGATAGATTGCAGAGAAGAGGATACACAGGGAGCCCCAGTTCCTTTCCGTGTGGTTATACTGTTGAAGATCATCAGCATTTGTTTCAGGACTGTTGCTTTGCCAGGAAGTGTTATGAATGTCTGGATGACTGGATTCAAATTAGACCTACTAGTGGTCACACTCCTACTGACTTGGCCAGGATGAGGATGAAGACTGGTTTCATCAGGAAGTTGTATTGGTCACTTGTTGTTGCTGTATACTATAACATTTGGATGAGCAAGACAAGTGTAGATTGGAAGCTTATGTGACCAGACCTGAGCAGTAATCCAGGGGTTTAGAGGACAAGCAAAGATGAGGTTGATGCAGTTGGAGCTCGGGAACCTTAAACAGGAAGAATATCAATGGTGCAGGAGTAGAAATCTACTGTAATTGATGTTATGAGCCATGTATTGATATAGTCTTTTATGTTGTTGGCCTAGATGTAATAGAATATTTGTATTGTGTGGCCAAGTGCCTTATTAATCAAAGCTTACATTTTGCACCAAAAAAAAAATCGTTCTAAAAGTTCCTGGACGGACCGCTTGGAACGCTGCTGTGGAACATTCACTATTCTTATGTTCACAATAAAGCAAGTGCACATACCACCATTTGATGCATGCATTTATCTACGTGAGTGTACACAAATTCTTATTTAAGACGGAGGTATCCGTCTTAAGCTTAAGACGGATACCATATTCTCTCACAAAATACCTATCAAGGGTGAGTGGAGAGCACATGGGGGGTGCCCACCTTGTCCCCTTTACCCATTTCCTCTCACAAAATACCCGTTGCAAGATCCGACCCGTCTTAAGCAAGACCTACTGCTGAGTGTATACCTCTTTTTATAACTATATATACATTTTGTGTTTCGCAAATACTCATTTGACAATTTTTTTTTCAATTATTCTCATTGTAGACGGGACATATCCGTCTATAAATGCAGATGGGTCGGATCCCTCTCACTTGCCTCTTTGTGAGAGGGAGCCGACCCGTCTATAATCGTAGACAAATATGTCCGTCTACAATGAGAATTTGTGTTTTTTTCTTAAAAGAAATTTAATTTAATATGTAGACCAAGAACCAACTATACACACCAACGACTACTCTAACAAAATAAATACACCATCAATTTCAAGTATTTTACTTATCCCCTATTCTTGTATCTAGAAAACATAATTTATATTAATCGAAAATACATTTATATTTTATAACTATTATCAAAATAAAATTATAATATAAGGGTATAATAAAAATATATAATGTGGAAAAAAATCAGGAACTAGGTCTAAGGAACGTTTATAAAATAACAAAAATCAGGAACTAGTTCTTATAAGTGAGTTAAGAAATATATATTAGTATTATGATAATTGATACATGAACTAGGTCTAAGTAGGAACGCAGGAATAACGGATAAACATGGTCTAAAACGCAATACAATCTAGACAATTTTTCGCAAAATATAGGCATTCAATGTTTCAAAGAGTTTAAAATGCCTACATAACGGGGGAATTGAACAATCTACCCCCAAGGTAATTGACAACTCATGTCCAATCCAACTCCTACATACGCAGCCAAACGACCTTTCCAAATTCATGTGAATTTGTATACAGAAAAATAATTCACATAAATTGGCTTTTCCGGTGTCAATTGAGTTTCTTGATTAACCAAATGAGACCTTACCCCTCCGTTCCCTCCTTAATTGATTTAGAATAAGTAAATGATAATATATTGATCAAAATCAAACTGACCCTAAAACATCAATCAGCTACTTTCTTTAGCTTATTAGAAAAAACAAAAAAAAAAAAAACAAGGACATCACGAGTTCACGACCACCCAAAACTTTCCATTTTCTTCTAATTAACCTTACCGCGTTACTAGCTTATTTCTATATATTTTCGCCCTCTGAATTTAAATATATTTGAATATTTGCTAGGACGAAAACATGAGAGAAAAGAGGGATTATTGACTAACCTCATCTAACAAAATATTAGCAGCCTTGAAGTCTCGATAAATAACAGTGTTTTCAGTTGTATGCAAGAAGTCAAGCCCGCGAGCCGCATCCATTGCTATTTTAATCCTCACGCTCCATAATGGCGGTTCTCTACTCTCTAGAGTGAAGAAAAAAATATATATATCTCTTTTATTAACCAACAAAATACAATAACGAAAGTAATTCTAAACATATGGTTGATGGAGAATGGAATAATGCAAAATAAATAAGAAGATAGAGAACGACTCCCTTAATTAAGGTCTTAAACGAACTAGATCATTTGTCCCATTTTTGTGTCTCATATTGTGTCTTACTATCTTTATCTTCCAATACATTCCTCTTATTGTATTTACACAATTACTTTTAATGATAAATGCTTTTGTGCCAATTGAAAAATTAGTGATACAGCAAAAGGGACAAAGAATCTGGACTCGCTTGTATACACTTTAAGTTCTCATAATATAATGTTAATTACAAGTTAGTCGTTTAACAAACTATTTATAACTTTTTAAACAATGTTAAATAGGAGGTTTTAAGTCTTTTCGAACCTAGTCAAACTAACAATATCCGCCATCGAAGCGTTTCTGACCACCACTTATTAATACAATTGCCCTTTAATATATGGATTTGACTAAATCATATACACTTTTTAATAATATTTTCCTACACCATATGAAGGGTCCCGTAACCATTTTTAACAAATTTGAATTACATAATTGCTAAGATCTCATGTATGTTAAGTATTAAGATTAAACAAAAGGTTCATTAACAAACTTACTAAGATACGGAAAATTTTCAATTAGAAGCTAATAATAAGAAGTATAATAAACAAAATCAAAGCTTCTTGAATAATAATATAATTTGTGTGGCCATCTCAACAACCGCAAGTGTTGCGCCTTTACCGGTATCCACGCAATATGAGTGTGTATGTTAGTATAAACTTATGGGCAATTTTCTTCCCTCTAACTCCCTTGAGATTTTGTTATTTAAAAAAATTGATCATTAAATATCACCCAATATATCTCTGAGTTCAAGGAGAATCCTAGATTATATTGGATTAGGAAAGTTTTAGTAAGAATAGTCTTTTATTATTCTTATTCCATTTATAATTAACTAATATCAACTACAATGATATTGGTCAAAACTCTTCTAGTGTGTCACGTGTAGGAATGACTAATACTACTCGAATCCTAACTTATTTAGAATTCAGATTACAAGCGACTCCTAGCAGAACATTATAGCCATATAGAATTAGTCGGTTATACAATATTTCGGACATATGGGCAAACTAACTCCTTGAGTCTCCCACTTGCAATTATGTCTTGTATGACAACATAATATTTTTGCATCTATCTCTTGATATGAGAATATGGTAGGAGAAGTGTCATTCTTATAAATCTTTTTCTCTCTCTTTTCTCGAAATTATGAGTTGAATTGTCACAACAGACGACTGAATTTCACCTCGTCAGGTACGGCCATGCACTTACACAACTCACACTCTTCGAGATGTCGAAGATGATAAAGTCCTTTTGTTAAGGAGGAGCAAATCTCATTTGTGTAACAACCCGAAAAGTACCCAATTTTTCTAGTAAAATATCTTACGAGTACTTTTCAGCAAAACTTGAGTTTTAAAATAGAATTTATTGTTACGAGTGGTATTTTGAAATTCCGAGTTCGTATTTGGAATTTTTGAGAGATTCCATGAGAATCCCGTTTTTCAGTCAACTTTGACTTTCGTTGACTTTTTCCCGACTCGCCTTGTAAGTTTGAAGACCGAAATTTTATTTAAAAAAATAATATTTTTAATTTATTTTTATTTAGATTTATTAGATTTATGATAATTTAATAAAATTATTTTGAATTTATTCGGAATTAAAGAATAACTTTTACGGTTTTAACCGAACGTCATTTAACTATTCCCGAGTCATCTAAATCCCGAAACAAACCCGAAACTCGACTTTGGCATGAGTCACACGCACATGTCATCCTTTTCCACTCACTTTTGGATATTTTCATTATTTTGATTAATCTAATAATAATATCTTAGATTTATTACTTTATCGATCCGTCAACGAAAATTACGCAAACCGTTTACAAAACAGACCCGATATCACCATACTCCACACGGCTCTCCTTCCTCTCTTAGAGCTAGATATTTGTCTTTCTTTTGATTACAATAACATAATATCTTGATATTTAATTTAATTAACTTTAATATATAATTATATCTAATCATTTACCGTAATATAATTATTAAACCCGAGTCAATTCCGTAACAACAATTTCAAAACCCGACTCCATAATCCTTCTATATGTACACGGCCCATTCTCCACTTTACTCACTAACAAATTTTCATTTTACAATAAATCAAATTAAGATCTAATTAACACTTTCTTTAATCGTTCTTCATCGTTCTTCGTCGTTCTTCGTCGTTCTTCGTCGTTCTTGAGCAAAATCGTCATAAAACCTTCATTTCTTATTCAAATCCGTCCTAACTTATATTTCTAGAATCTCCTCTTCGCTCTCCATCTTCAAGTACGGTTTATTTTCAATTCCGACAAAATCGTTTTCAACACTTAATTATGGAAAATCAAGTTTTAGTTCTAATAATTGTTTTTCTTGTTATTTCTTATAGGGGAAGAGTTTGAAGACGAATTTGGGGACTCTTATATTTTGGGTGAAGACTAGTAGAAGGGTTTTCTTAATTA
>JAIUZE010038077.1:0-21908 GCA_022085475.1 Heliosperma pusillum | reverse complement strand
GCTTCTTCACGCGGTTTTCATTTATGTGTCCCATACGGCAATGCCATAAATAGGTTTGATCTTTGTCACCAACCTTTGCTTTCTTACTACTCACATGCATTATATCTGTGGTTTGATCTAAAACATAAATCTCATTCATGGAAACTGCTTTACCATAAATCATTTCGTTTAAAGAGAAAATACAGCTATTATCCTTTATTACAAACGAAAAACCGTCCGTATCAAGTACGGAAACAGAAATAATGTTTTTAGATAAACTGGGTACATAGTAACAGTTATTCAGAAATAACTCAAATCCACTCGGGAGTTGGATTACATATTTCCCACTGAGAAACATGGCGGCAACACTCTAGCTCCATTCCCCACCGCAGGGTCAATCACCCTTTGCAGAGTGTTGATGTGAGCTTATTAGGCCCCTTGCAAATGATTGCAACAGATGAGAACCACAAACCAGTATTAGTCACCAAGTTCCGAAACTTGAAGGGTGGATCTCAATATATGATAAAAGAAAGAAGAAAGACAACCAACAGGAGAGGACGAGGCCTGCTTTAATGTCCTATGTACCGCGGCAGTTCCTCCTCCAATGCCCAAGATTGTGGAAATGGTGTGCAATACACGTACCTTACGCTTCTTTGTCTTTGCTTGTGGAGCTACCGCTGAGACTACCAGGCAACCTCTTGACCTGCCCTGGCTCTTTTGAATTTAGGCTTCCCGAAAGATAGGGTTGCCTTTAGCATGCCCATAACTTTGCCCTTGTTGGCAAGATGAGAACGTCCTGTTTCAGACTCCCACTCCATTTCAGACAATCTCTGGTATGTTACAAGGAGTGAGTGGGAACGTGATGGAAGACTCTTTGCATATCCCCTTTCATATAGTAATGTGAACTGCACAACACACCGCGGCCAACAAAACATCATGAACCGATGACTGAAGCACGCGGGATATTGCCGATTTCTCATCGATTTTTGAACCAAGTGCCTCCAGTTTCTCGAACATTCTCGATCATGTCGAGAATGTGTGGGCTAACCGGTTGGCCCTTCTGGAGTTTCGCCTCAAAGAAGCGAGTGGTAAGCTCATACATAACGATCTGCGGTGCTTTTGAGAACTCGTTAGTGAGCGTGGTGAAAATCTTGTTTGCACCTTGGGCAATGAATCGTCTTTGCAAATTGGATTCCATTGAAAAGATGAGTACGTTCTTTATCGCACCCGCCTCCATTACGAAATCAATATAAGCAAGTGATTCATTTGCTTCTGCATTGGGGCCTGGGTTTGGCGGTAGTGGCTTAGTCAAGTACTCGAGCTTACCGTCAGCAATGGCAGCATTCCGTAATGCCGCCTCCCAGTCCGCAAAGTTGGACCCGTTATTCTTCAGTCGCGTTGACTGATTCATAGTGTCCATGAACATCTTAAGCCAGGACGCACGTCCGAGCGTGGCACTTGGCATTGGGTCATCAGTATGGCCAGCCATTTGTTATTAGCAGTTTATATCTGAATATATTTGACTGTGGAAAAAGAAAATAAATATGATAAGTTTCATCGTTTTAAATTTGAGTCTAATGAAAAACTGTTTAATTCGATGACTCGTGCATTTATACAATTGACCTCCCTCAAGAATTATATAAATGATCCCAAGACTCAATTTCTGTAAATTGATAAGCCAACCTCTTGGCTAATTCTACTTTTAGAATTCCTGGTCGATAAATTTCTGTAAATTCTATCTATAGTCCATCATAATCACGAGATATTACTCGTACTATAATGTTGAGATAAAATAGGTCAACACTCACTACTTACCCAACGTAGAAGGGGTCATATTATGACTTCCGACGAAGAAGGGGCTCATAGTAGTTTTACCTATAAAGACTAGTCTCAATTTTAATTTATAGGGGAAGGTCCCATCATCTTAACTTAAATTCATTTTAAGTGAACGAATGTCTAGCAACTCGAGAATGATTTAACTAAGGTGATGGCCCTAAAAGCGAGTGACATCTGTATGTCCATGATTAAAATATTCAACCTATATGAATCATTTTACATGCATTTTATTAGGTGGTTTGGTTTAGGCGGAATATGATGCAATTATCTATCATGTGAATGAAAAACAAAAGTACGGAAAAATACGTAAACTATTACAACGGTCCTAGTGTGGCTTATCTACCAAAATGAACACTAAATACAAGTTTGGAATCCATCCATATGGACCCGAGAAGCTTGACTTTGTCTCATCTTGGTCCATCTAGCGGGAGTGAGCATCCGATCTCCGTCTCTAGTCTTCTTTAAAATTACATTTAAAAATTACAAAATAAACCTATTTACATTCTAATTCCAAAACATAATTAAAAGAAAAATAAAAGGAGATTCGAGATCTCAAAATTACAACCAAACCATGTTTTCATCATTACGAAAACATGATTAACTAAAGCCACACTAGGTATTACATTTTTCAACCAATTGCAAAAATACGTAAAATAAACCATTCATTCATTCATTCAACAAAAAAATGCATCAACTATATAAATTAATACTACAAAACATAATTCATTAATTATGTTGATTAATTATCCAAACCACCATTCAAACGATCAAAATTATGTGACAATTCCTTAATTGCCCACAACAATTTTAATCTTCCATAATCCATTTTTATTTTAAACCTTTTTAAAATAATCGGGTATCATTATTGTGAACCTTTTCACAATAACAAACAAACAAACATTATCTTTATAATGTCAAAAAAAAAAACAAAATTTTTTTTTCTTACGGGACACTGTTCACGGGAACAGTACCAGTACCAAATTTTTTTTTTTTTTTTTTATTGATTTCTCACGGTTTAATCAAAACCGAAAACAAAAATAATAAAACTAAAAAAAATTACAGCTGCTGCCAAAATAAAAAACAGAATTTTTTTTTTTTTTTTTTATAGCAGTGAATAGTAACCGGGCAGCACAAAAAAAACGGTGTTGCCAAAATCGCTAGATCGGTACAAATTTCAATATCTAATCGTTATTAAAATTGATTCAAACTAGATTATTCATTTTAACCTTTTAAAAAGAACATCTAAATCATGATTAAATCGATTATCCTTATATTCATTTAATCACAATCGATTTGAACATCATTAAAATTGAATCATTATTCAAAAATCATCAATTAAAACAATGAATCCGAAAATCATAGCAATAACAACATCAAAAGAAATCCATCTTATTTTAATTTAATCCTTATCAAATTAAAACAACCACAAATTTATTATATTGAATTTTAACCTTTTAAAATAACAATATTAATAAATCAACAATGGAACAACAAAACCCTAAAATAAAAAAAAAACACACGGCTGAAATAAAAAAAACAGCCGTCACAATTTTTTTTTTTTTTTTTCCGGTTTTCTCAAAATTTATATATCATAAAATGAAAACCATATAATATAATTTTGTAGCCAAAAGCTCTGATACCACTTGTGGGAAATAACAGTTTACATCCCCTTAAAATTTAGGATTATAACAAAATTATATAATATGAATGCAAGTCATAGATATGAAATCGATACAAAAGTAGAGAAAAAGAATTAAACATTCGGTCCTTAGCAAATTAGGCCTAAGAACAGATATCAAAATAGATATCCTCCTAATCGTAACACCCAAGATGCTCCGAGAAATACCCTTGTGTTGCTAGAAGTTATCAAAAATTACTGTTAACTTTTGATTTGTGTTTCTGTCAAAAGTTACTGTCAACTTTTGTCTGTTGTGTGATGTTAAGATGAGATGGAGGCAGAGAGAGATAATTAGGTTAGAAAAGCCAAAAGTTACAGTTTGCCTTTTTTTCTCCCTCTCTTCCAAAACTCACGGCACCTTTTTGTTTTATATGAGGAGATTTGGTCTCCTCAAATAACAACCCATTGGCCCGAAAACCCGAGTGTATCTGGATACCGTGTTTCGGTCATTTTAGCTTCCAATATAATGTAATATCTTATAATCGTCGTTTTACATGGACCGACATTATAATCCGTCATTAATTATAAATATCCGTATATTTATAATTTGCCAATTAATTATAACGGTTTATGTTTAATTAGCTTACATTATATACTATAATTAAATATAACTTTTTATATTCAATTTTACGAATTACAGTTAATTCGTCTCAGCTAACTTTCGTCTCATCATCACATTGACTAACCTTTTAGTCAATTACACTGACTAACCTTTTAGTCATATAATAGGGTATCAATATGATTATTTTCTCAAATAATCACATCTCTCAAACACATCCTATAGGTGTGACTTTTAGGGACCAGTTGATCACCGCCATCTGTATGACAATAACGTCAAACTTATCTAGCAAGCCAACCGTTATTGATAAACGTTAATCAACTGATTATTATACAAAGTATACCCTGTGAACCTACAGAGATTTATTTATGTTATTGCACTAACTGGAGGACACTAGCTCCAACAAGTTCTTCTTCTTCAATAGCTTTACTCCCTTGTGTCTCCACCATCTTTGTCCCTCTCAATGAAACCTCTCTTGTTTTGTAATTTAGTTGTGTTTGATCAAAACCCTTTTAGTTTAATTAATGTTTTGGGGATTTTTACTATGAATCGAGGTTGTTAAAAATATGGATCTACTAAGTATAAAAGAGAGATGATGAAGAACACTAATTATTTTGAACCTGTAATGGAAATAATAGAATTTAGTTACATTGATTAGGGTAGATGTTGAAGAAAGAGAGAATTGGGAGATTGATTAGGGAAGATGTTGAATCAATAGATAATTAAGAGAGAAGTTTGCTAAATGAAATAGGATAAACATAAGAATGTATAAAAGAAGGAATTATATGAAGATAAGGGTAATTTTGTCATAAAAGATGAACTTAAGTGACAGAAATTCAAATTTGCATGAATTTTTCATAGGAGTATATGTTTTGATAGTAATTTTTCATCAGAAGTGATATTCTGGGTGTAATTTACAAAAAAAATTATTTAAGGCTGTAATTTTCAAAAAGTGGTTTTTAAAAGGCTGTAATTAACAATTTTCTCTTAATTATATTATTTTTCGCACAAATCTTATTATGTGTGTGTAAGATTCATACTATGTAATATTTTAAAAAGAACTTTCCTAGTACGTATAAAATAACCGTAATAATTATAAAATGCTGATAGGCTATCGCACACCTAATCAAAGATAAATACCCTAGACACAAATGAATGTAGTAATAGGGGTCGAACACAAGCAGACAGGAGTTGCTATACAAGTTGTTATGGGGTGAATTCCATCAAAGTCGGTTCTCGATTGGTTTGGTTGGGTTTATGAAACAACAATAATAATAAAGAAATAGTCTAGAGAAGTCGGGTCACACATGCAAATTATGTAAATGCTCGATAATAAAGATAATTGTTTAGGTTAAAGACACCCACCTCTCGATATTAGTGTCAACCATAGATCGGGTCCTAACGAACTCTCGATTTAGCTAGGTCGATCTACCAACACATGCTTAGTCTAGTTCATCCGTGCCTCTCGACTTATAGAAAGAATTAATGAATTTAATCAAGGATTGTGATCAATAATCAAAGACTAACAATACAATGCAAGCATGTGATAGAAACAACTATTTGATATCATAACATCTCATTTCAAAAACTGCAAATATTATTTATGCATGGCTTCCCTAATTCCCTAGACAAAGCAACGACTCTTGCATAATGATAACTAATCTAATAACAAATGATATAGTAAACATGATAACTAACTAATAATGGAAATGACAAAGGAAATAACAAAACAATACAGGAAATAGAATTACCTCAACAAAGGAAATAAAACTTGGAATTGAAGAACACAATGGAACCAAATAACTTGTAAATGAACTTGTAATATAAATTGAAATACTTAAAGGAATTATTTGTAACAACTAATGGAAACTAAACTATTCTAAACCTAATCTAATGACTAATGACATTGTGTAAAAGAGTGTTTTTAGAGTGTAAAATGTTGTCCAAGATGCCCCCTTAATGACGGATTAAGGCTCCTATTTATAATAAAATAGAAGCATAACGGAAAGCACCTAGGGGAGGCAAACCCCGATCGGGGAATGGAAACCCGATCGGGGTTTCACTAATCCAGGAACATTTGCTTAACGACTCAATTAAATGCTTGAGGAATCCTGTGATACGCCTTTAAGCTCCTTAATTCTCCGGTTAATTGCTTAGTTTGACATCCCATGAGCATCCAAAGAGCATCCCTATGTTGAGTTGTGGACTCCTTAAGTTGGGCTTCATTTTGGTTTCTCATTTGTACATCAAACCATATTTTACAAATCCTCATGCTTGGGCTTGTCATTTCCCATAGTATCCGTCCATGGTCCATCTTGCTTCCATTTTAGCTTAGTGAACTTTGATGCTTGCTAATGTGCTAGGAAAAAGCCTCTAAATGCTTTGATTCCTACAAAATGTAACAAACACAAGCAATACACCTAGAACACGTAATTAGCTCACAAATATACTAAACAAAGTATAATAATCAAATAAAGCGAGCTAAACTAGGGAGTTAAACTATATATAAAACAGACTCATCAAATGCCCCTTCTCCGCACGGGGTATCTTGTACAGTTTTCTTTAATCACTGTAGCTATGCGCTTATACTGATTATATTTTCGATGATATCGGTACCGTTACTTGAAATGCATAGTAAATAGCTCTTTTACGTACTTTAAATTTTAGTTGTGAAATGGTGTGTATAAAGTATTTAAATTATATATTATGCTTTAGTTTCGTGTTCAGTGTTGTTTAATAAATTGACCGACTCTGACATTTAAATTGTCTATCACCTATGAAATTTACCAATTGATGTTATTGTAAATTCTTTATTATTGGTTGTGACCTAAACTTGCTAAAACTCATTTTATTAACAATTTCTTAATAAAAAAGAGTACTACAATAGCTTAGACGGACATAAATCAAATCAAATTAATAACAAAAGAGATATTAACAAAACGAATCCTTTATTTATACTTCTTCCTCCGTATAGGATAAAAACAACTAATCTACATATAGGAAATACTCCTTAAAAAAAGAGAAGTTGGTTAGGTGAATGTTTCCTCCAAAATAAAAGGGTTGTCTAGGTTCTGTTTGGCAAGCCATTTCAGATAGATCATTTGACCAAAGTTCCATATCCCAATTTCCTAATCTTGCCACTAAAAAGAATAGTTTTGCTTTTCCTAAATATAATTCTACTATTCTACAAGATATTTCCAATTTAGAAAATTGCCTAGTACAATCTAACATACAAGGATCCTCCACGAGCAATCTACCTCTGACTACAAGCCCCTCAACCAATCAATCCTCAACTCTGTTAAAAAAGATAGCTGATGGACCCACATGTACCCTACTTGTAACTAAACTTACCGCAACTGAGTTACCTCCCCCAGCACCCTCGGCTCGAGATGATCCCCCAGAATCGGTCATTGGCAATACCAGTTTTGTCGGAGATGATAGTTCCCTTTATAGGGGTGACAGTACCGGAGAGTCCAATTTTGAACATCAGTTTCAAAAAGCAAGGAAAACCCCCGACTCTTCAAGTGGAGATGTCGATTCCATGGAGCATTAACCAAATTCTCTCCCTTGTAAGTCGAGCTTATCTAACACAATTAAATTTTGCACCAATAAATATGTCAGACAGAATCCCAGCTTTGTCGCCCAACTTGTTGATATAGTGTCAATTCACCATATTTTTCCGCTATTATTTACCCTATTTAGCTTGCCTTGGGCGCTCCCTAGGAGCATTTTCTATATTTATCTTCCTCTAACACTTTTCTTTCTTTTATATTGGTTTTGTAGGTAAACCGTTACTTGAGGTGGATTCTACCTGGTTTTGGTTAACTAAGAGCACTAACCGTTACTTCATCTGGTCCTCTGGTTTGATAGAACTACCCCAGAGGTAGCGACTGGGAAGACACCAATCAACCTAGTCTTTGGAACAAAGGCGGTAATCCCCACTGAGATGCGAGTACCCATACACAGATATGGGTGTATAACTGAAAAGAGAAACCAGGTAGAAATGGCTAGCAGCCTGGAAATAGTGGACGAACTAAGGGTCAGCGAATAAGTAAGGATGGCTTCATACAAACAAATGGTAGCGAGAAGTTACAACAAAAATGTCAAGATAAGGGTTCTACAGGTAGGGGACCTGGTTATCAGAAAAGTCTTCTAAAACACCATGAACCAACAGGCTGGGAAGTTCGCCTATAATTGGGAGGGGCCCTACCAGGTGAAAAGCGTAGTAGGAAACGGAGCATACATGGTGATGAATATAGAGGGAGAAATCATACTTAAACCCCGGAACATAGTCCACCTCAAGAGGTACCACATCTAAAGAACTCGGTGTCTAAACACCCCCATGTATGATCTATCAAAACCCTTCATAGCCAAACAAATAAAACACTTTGTAAATACAAAAACAATTTCGTTTCAAAGAAGTTCTCAATTAAGTTTGCAAATAAAACCTTCTAAGCATTTAGAACATTGCAAGAAAACTTCGAAATAAAATATTCAAAAGTAATTTTTAAACAAATGCTTTCAAAGATATTCGAAACATTTGTTTGACTGCCTTCCTTCCTTGCTGAACTAGCCCAACTAACCTTAGAAGGCAGTCTGTCATATCCAGACTAGCAGAAACCTCTTCCACATGTACAAACAGCGTGCGCGTGGCGACAAAAGGGTAAGTTCCCCCTATACCCCCAAAGACACCATCACATAGCGTACGGTTCAGATATAAGGAAAAAAAGACTCCACAGCGACAATGCCGGCCCACAACAGAAGCACATAATAGCGCGCTACACACATTAAGTATTAAAAACCACATATTTAAAACAAGCATGCATCCAACTAAAAAGCAAAATACGCTCGCCCGAGGCGAGCTGAAATTGTCTTACTAAAACCCACAGAAAAACAACAAAACAAAAAACTACCAACAACTAAAAGCATTAGGCAAATCCTTTAAAATTTGTCCCCCTGACCACCAGCACCTCCGACCGCGCCTGATTCTGGCTCTGCATTGACAGGTACCTGCTCCGGGCCAGCTGGGGTGTCCACAGCAGGAGCCTCCTCCTCCTCCTCTGAATCATCCAGGTCATTAAGAAAGCTTAGGTCTAGCTTGGTGGGAAAGGACTCAGCAAATTGCCTTTATTCCTCTTCCAAATCCCAGGTGGAGTGAGACTTAACCTAGAACTCTCTCAGGCGCTGAAGCTTAGACTGCCAGGCCGCATACACCACCGCCTGGGAAAGGTCCTTATTTAAGGATAAGAGTTGTCCTTCAGCTGCCTTCACCCGGCCCTCCGATACCTTCAGCTGCCTTCACCTGGCCCTCCGATACCTTCAGCTGGTCCTCAGCATTCTTCAGACCAGCAGAGAGAGTGCAGTTCACCTTCTGCGTCCTAGCAAGTTGATCCTGAGCCACCTTCTCTTTGAAGATCGCCTCAGCCAGCAGGGCCTCCAGAGCCGCACACCTATCATTTGCGTTATTCACCTCCTTGGCCATCCGGGCATGCTCATAACGAGCGAAAAGAGACCTTGGAAGACCTACATCAGAAAAATAAGATGGAATAAGGAACTTCCTCAGGGGTACAAAATCAAGAAGTACAAAATAAAGTCGAAATCACGCACATCAAAGGCATGCTCTGCAAGTCTGCAGTCTCATCCAAGACTGTAGGGAGAAGAGTATTGTTGAGGGAGTACATGGGCCAAGCCGCCCAGGCAGCAAGGATTGGCCCATCAGCGGCCACAAAAAGACATCATCCGGGCTGCCGTACCTAGAATGGATCCGCAGCACGGTGGAGGATTGAGTGGCAGCAGGATGAGGTGCCAAAGTGGCTAAGGGAGTCACAGATATATGTACTATCTCTGGAGGGGGCAAAACTTTTTTTCTTCGAAGGAGGGTTGGCAGAACTTCGATCCATTTTCCTTTTTTTTTCGCCTACTGTTGATCCACGGCTAGAAAAAATCAGGAAAATGTCATAAACAGAACCTACAAACCACGATTTGAGGAACTAACCAGAAGACATCTTCCCACATCAGCGCTTTCGAACTCTTCGGCCTCCACTTCCTCCAGAGACGCAAATTCTCCAAGTTCAGAAGTACCTTCAAGAGCACCAGAAAATTGGAGGGTAAGGGGCTTAGGATACCTCCTATGCTCAGTAGAAATACCAAGTAACCTTCGTACGGTAGAATCGTCAAAGGGATGGTTGAGGTTGCTTAAAATCTGCACAAGAAATTCAGTAAGCATGGCGAGGTAATCAAATAAGTATAAATAGAAGACAAGGGAGTACATGTGGAGGAAGCCCACTTGTCGCGCAGATATTCAGGGATGGGGACAATTAAGTTAATTTTGACAAAGATAAAGTAGCGGTACCACGCCCCATCCTTCACCTTGACGTGCATAATAACGCCCGACACCCTGTGGTCAATAGTTTGAAGGGTCATCTAGCCATGGCCGAATGAAAGGTACATATACAAATGGGCTAAGTCGGAACCAAGCCCAAATCACGGTCCTCGTTTAGAGCACATAGAGAGATTAACACTCTCCAGGCGTACGGCCTGGCAGGCTGCCAAGGTATTGAAATTCAAGAATTCTTAAACCAAGTTTGGAAAAGGAAACGCCAGACCTAGAGCGAAGGGGCACTCATACAAACATGCCCACCCATGGTGATGGGCATCATCCCTTTAACCCGGTAGGGGGACATGGATGACCGCATAATTGGGTAAGGCAAACCCAGCTCGAATCAAGGGAAGATCCTCCAGCATAAAAGCGGAATCACAAGCATGCACAGACGTGAGGGTCCCAGTAGATGAAAACTCCTCAGCATCAGCATCAACAGAAGAGGACGAGGGCATCTAGTGAGTCGTTTTTCTCCCCATGAGGAAAAGAAACAGATATAATGCATGTGAGAGGGAAATACCTAGGGAAGGAAATTGAGCGGAAAAATAAAGAAAGAGAAAATGAAGGAGGGTAAGGGTTGTATTTATAAAGGGAAGTGGTAACAGTTGAGGAGAGTTATGGAGGGAGTGGGAACGTACTTATGAGACGTGGAGGAGGCGGTTGATAAGACTCTCACAAGAATCAAGGTAGAGAAACCCCCATCCTTACATGTGGAGCTCGATGAGGATTTCTCGGGGGCAGTTGTTGGGGATAAATAATGGACAAGTGGATCGATAATGTGGCGCAACACCATTGGGTAAAGCAAGAGCACACAGATCACAGGATGAAGCGAAATTAAAGGTCTGGATCAAATACAACAAACATAATAATTACAACAGCCATATTTTACTTAGCCAATAACCACTCCCATGAAAATCGGACCAACAGAGCGGATCTCGGAGGAGGACTCTCAAAGAGCCGTTAGGGTTTATGCACATTATTAGTAGGAGAAAGCAAGGTGGAGCAAGGCATCTGATTTTCATTCATTATTCACCAACATACAACTTCAGCAACATTGATTCTCATACTTTTTGCCCTCATTTATTCAGTTATTTATAGCTTACTTGTCCATATACATACATTGTATCCCTAGAGCAAGTACTTTCTTTATTTTAGTGCATATATTTGGAGGGATTCCGACTCCCCCGCGGTTTTTCCTGTTGGGTTTTCCGCGTCACCAACTCCTTGTGTCTTTACTCTTCTTGCAGAATTACTTTCGTTTTATCCTTCATTTCGTACTAGTAAAGTAGCCACTTTGACTCACCTAACGTTAAAATATATAATCTATAAGTTTTTACAAAACACACTTCGACTCAATATGACAGTTTGATACTTCATTTGAACGCAAACTTAAAGTTATGAGAATTCTTTGTAGAAGAATCACGAATTCAACAATCAACCAAATTCAAGTACATAACTTATTAGGGTACCTTACTACTTTATCCAGATTCATTTATAATCCTATCAAATAAGTGATGATCTAAAGCAAATGATGCATGTTAAACCAAAGCAAAGATTAAAGAATTGACAAGTGTGATTAAAATGTAATTAAGTCAATGCCTCCCTGAAGGCAACCATGTTAACCACAACCTATAACGCAGAGAATCTGTCTGCTCATTATAATTCTCACCATTATCCCATGTTTAGCTTACCAAGAGGGTCGGGCCTTGTACGGGTAAATGCACGATACATAATGGAGAATCCTAAGTTCCCTCTTCAATTCTTCAATATTTTTATAAACACCACGTACAACCCTTTTGTTAGAGTTAAAATGTTAAAAAGATTAGCAAATCAAAACATACATGATCTACCTAGTATCAAGATAAAATGAGCTTGTAGTAAGAAGAGAGTACATATTGAGCATTGTACACGAGCACAAAATAATGAGGTGATTTAATGATCAGTAAGTCTTGTTTAAGAGAGTAACTATCGGTCTTAAATTTGAGACGGATCAAATATTACCACATGGTATTAATAAAGACAAATGTTTTGGTATTTTTTTAACTAGGTAACTAGTTGGGTGATTTGGTATGTAGTTGATCTGGTTTAATGTTAAGACGGATAGTGTCCGTCTTAAATGAGAATTAGTGTCTAATGATATAGCCGAATGTTTATGTAATTCCCTCACCTTAGATTAGAGGGTCCATATCCCTTGAACTTAAGCATTTAGTTACCACAATATTTTATTTTATTCTATTTTATTTTATTATTATTAATTTTTTTGGGGGGGGGGGGGGGGGGGGGGGGGGGGGGGGGGGGGGGGGGGGGGGGGGGGGGGGGGGGGGGGGGGGGGGGGGGGGGGGGGGGGAAGGTTACCACAAGTTAGATCACCTAAAAACAAGTTATCTAAATAGGTATGGTATATGGCCTGCGACAGATTATAAACTGTTGAGATATAGTCGAGATATCAACATATCTTTATTAGAATATAATATACTCCGTATGAGATAATATGTTATATTATTAGAGTATAAGATATTAGGTTATTGTGTTACCTAAGTTTCTTTGGTGTCAGTTTACTATATAATGAAGTATCGTCTTTATCATTGACACAACATAATTATAGAACCTTTATGAAACCCTCTCTCTTAAATCTTATCATAGACATGGCAAAACGGGTTAATCGGGTTGGGTGTGGACCGGGTAATAGTTTGGTCGAGGTCATTTCGGGTCTTTACATATATTTCGGATTGCGTCAGGTTATTTTGGGTGGGGTCGATGTCGGGTGACATAATATTGGGTCACTTTCAGTTATGGTCATGTTGGGCCGGGTCGCTTTCAAATTAATGGCTAAAGCACTTTTGGGCCACTTTAAGTTACTTTAAGTCCTTTTAATCGGGTTAATTAACTACGGGTTGAGACTTTTCAGGTTGGGTCATCTCGGGTCGGGTCAACATTGGGTCAATTAAGGTTCAGGTCGGGTCTAAGCTGAGTCTGGTCAATTCGGATTTCAAGTCATATTCAGGTCAAGCAAATTCCAATAATTCGTCTACTTTGTCTTAATTGATTTGTAATCCCAACTTCGTTTGGCCAAATATGTTTTGCTTATACAAGTATCTTATCAGATTTTCAACCACCTTTCTTTATAGTTTTTTTTTCAAAGGAGCGCACTATATCGCGGATAAGAATCGAAATCCAACCTCGCGGTTGAAATAAGAGATCTCTTATCATTTGATCCAGCTCTTATTCTCACATTTCTTTACAGTTGAAGATGAAAAAAATGATACAACTCGGAAACATTGCAAACAAAAATAAATCAACTAACCGCTATATAATATAAGTACATTAGTGCTTAGCTATTAACTCAACCTATATAACATTGAACAAAAATACAACAAAAAAAAAGTGCTTTTGGTACGGTCCATAATTCCTATTTTCATCAAGGGAAAAATGGTAAAGTGGAGGAATGAAGGTGGTTGATAAATTAAAATAACCTTTTGAAGCTACTAAGATGAACCATAAGGTTCTTACATACACCAACCTTAGTCTTAGACATGTTACATAACATGGTCTTCCTAAGTCGGAACAACTTCTTACCAATTTTGACCTTCAATTTACATAATCTCAATCTTAACCACCAAGGCTTTGTCGATCGCCTCGTCGCGATTTCATCCACTTGCTTCAATGTCTTGTGAATCAAAAATTGAGCCTCTCTATGAGCTCTCTCTTTTGGGTATTCTTTCTCCATCTTAGCGTAACCATAGCTATTATTTCTTCTAACAAAGGTGACCATATTTTGGTATGATTATAATATGGTCTTACAAGTATAGGAAGCAGGGTCGTCTCAAACTTTTGGGAGGCCCGGTGCTAGAAAGTCGACATGGGATATACAATTGATTTTACCGCTCTATGTTTAAAAGGCAAAACATGTGTCCTTATATATCCACCCTTTTAAGATACTACCCATTGCACCTAAAGTTTTGAAACTCATACCGCAAATATATGTATATTTAAAACGATGCCTGGTGGAGTAATTTTTTAATGATTTATTATAATACGCATCTCTTTTATAAGTATTTTGTATATGCGCTAAATAAGAAAATAAGGTTTTCCTAACTAATAATTACATGAAAATGGGTAAAATCGAGGGTATAACTCTCTAAAAGATAATTTATAATAGGGAACAAAGAAAAAAAATGGAAAGTTAAAAAAAATATGACCATAAAATATAACGTAAACAATCAAGAAAAAGTGAAGTAAAAAAAATGAAAGTCCGAAATTGAAAAAGTCGTGTCGGGTAAAATTCGAGGGTATAACTCTATAAAGATGATTTATAATAGGGGAACAAAGGAAAAAATGGAAAGATGTAAAATAAATATGAGCATAAACTATAACGTTAATAAGCAAAAAAAAAAGTGAAGTTCAAAATTGAAAAAGTGGTGCTTATGGGAGTTGAACTCGGGTAGACTGCAAATCTGCAATTCTTATTGTAGCCTTCAACCACTAAACCAAAGTTTGTTCATGTTAATATTTCTATGTTTACTGTATATACATTCAACATGTACCTGAATGAGGCCCTCCAAGGTTGAGGCCCGGTTCTTGGGCTCAGCCTGAACCGGGCCTGAGCCGCCCCTGATAGGAAGTGTACCAAAATTTTTGGAGGAGGAAATATATATATATATTATGTTGGGTGGGTGGGATTTGAAAACTTTAGTTGGGAAATGAATTAGACAATGAAGAAATTTGTGTGTTTATATATATAGTTGGGGAGAAGTGAAGAAGTCAAATACATTAATTCATAATTAAGGATGATTAAGCTACCACACCATGTGCTCTTTATGTTGAAGCTAAGGGTCGATAGATGAGAAAAATAATGATAGGTTTTAAGTGGGTGAAACAATGTATAGTATCATTATACTTGCAACAAATACAGTATTTATTTGTGTTAAAGTTGGTTGATTGTAAGGTTACTCCAAATGGTCAATGGAAAAAGGAACTTACGTCTTGGATATATTACATTATACTTAGTATATAACTGAGCATATTTTCTGAGTTATTTAAAATTTATAAATTACATTTTAATTTTTTGACGTCAAAACTCAAATTTAACTGAGTTTATATGTAATGTTTTTTAGTTGTATTGAAATTTGTTGAGCTTAATACGGAGTATAAAACTTAGAAATTACACCACGTGTTGTAGTATATTACATGTATAATCTATGAACTATCAATGGTCAATCGTTAACTTGAATGAAAACAATTGAAATTTAGAATGGCCTTATTTGAACAAAAAAATAGCTCAAAATAATAGTGCCACCGAGAATTCCTCTAGAATTTTCTTCAATTGCAATAATTTAGACATTTAGAAAATTTTCCATCTAATAATTCTGAACCCAATACTGAATCAGCAGTTTATGAAATTATAAACCTGTGAGAATCGGGAAAATTCCTACAAAATTTCAAGATTATGAATGCTCCATGCTTTATTCCAAGGAGTCTAATTCAAAATCCTTTATGTTTTCAATATTGATACTTATCCTTCATATTACATTGCTTCTTAAAAGAATGTTCTTAGTACTGTTGAGCCAACCACATATTCTCAAGCCAAGCAAGATTCTATAATGGTCAGGCTGCATGGGAAATTACATACAACCTTACCTAAAGTTTCAAACCTAAAAGTTTTAAGTGGGTCTATAAAGTAAAATTTAAACCTAGTGGTCAGTCGAGAGGCACAAGGCAAAACTTGTGGCCTAAGGTTATAAATGATCGGTTAAAGTCGTATCACTAAATCAAAGATAATAACCCAACATGTCTAACCTAAAGCTAGTGTAGTGGGGTCGAACACCAGGAAACAAAAGGTTCTACAAAAAAGTAAACTAATCTGATTTCTCAGGTATGATTGATTTTTAATTTAAACTAATTAAAGTGATTTCAAAATTTAAAGCAAATAACTATAATAGAGAAAGAACTAAGATTTCGGGCTCACTACAGGGTTCATATAGATTGTTCACCGGCTTAATGAAATCATCGACATATACAATTAGACAAAAGATAAGTCCTTTTGGATACATTATCGATCTTAGAATTATACTAACGAGCTCTTGGGTCTTATTACTTGAATCCTATCGATTACATGTAAGTCTAATCGATAACAAGACTTTCGATCTTAGGTCACGATTTTCAATACTCAATTAATGAGTTGTGTACATTAACAAACCAATTGATAAATGATAACATATAATTTAGGCAAAGCGCAAATCCTTGTGCTAATTAATCACATATATAAGTCCTAATGAACCCATACTTCCCTTAATCCTAGCAAAAGAATTAGCGACTCATAATTGGATCTGAAGTAATTGCGATAATAAAAACTGAATCCATAATAAAAGACATGGAATTAAAACAAAGCATGAGAAAATAAATTAATACGATAAAGAATTAAATTGCAATATAAATAAACTAGAAGAGATAATTACCAAGTTATTAATGAAAGTTGCGATGAATCCTTGAATACAAATCATTTGTAATGCTTAGAAATGATATTAAAACGCTAATAATGTACTTTGATTTTAATGCTAATAAAAGATACTTAGAACAGTTTTCAAAGCTTGTTTATACTAATCACGGGCCTAGAGTAACACTCAATCGAGATAAGAGGGAACCGACTGGCTTTAGTCACCGGGCATAACAACCCGTTTATGACACTTAACATGCCCGTTCTTAGTGTAACAACTCCGTTATAAGTGGAAAATGCATGTTCTAAGTATAACAGCTCCGTTCTAAGTGGAAAATGATGGTTCAAGACACTTTGGCACGAATCTAAGAAAGTCGCACGATTTTCTATGTTGAGCGGTGCCCAAAACACTTCCCCGATCCTTTAACTCTCCTAGCTCGCTTCCTTTTGAATCCAAGATATCTTTCGGTAGTCTATTCCATACAAAATCTCTAACGCATTCCTCGTATGTCATAATGTAGCTAGAAGGTGTGCTAAAAGCGACAATTCATGCAAAATAGTAAACAACATACCCGAAAATAGCAAAGTGGGGAAAACGTAGCTGAATAGCTTACAAAAGCAAATAATATAACACAAATGGTAGTAGGAAAGTATGCAGAATGGTAGTACAAAATAGACACATCAATAACCAGTTAAGTGGAAGGCACGGATTCCAAGAACACTTTCTCACCTTTAGGCAAGTTCTGTCTTGTAAGAATTCTATTGGTTGTTGCAACTAGAGGGTGGCCACTTCCTTTCCAATCTTGGGTTTGGGTCTCTTACTCTTGCTAGCATTTCTCTTGAACTTATTCTTCTTTATTGCAAGTACTTTGTTGCTTCACCTCCCACTAGCTCCCTTATCTCTCTTTGCTTCTTTAAGCGATAAAGATTGAAATGCCGCAGAAATAGTGAATTTTCCTTCCAAACGTCCACTCATGATAGTGGTGGGCATGATAATAGGAGTGGGAGGTGTAGAAGTGGTAAGGTAGCAAAGATTCCCATCTTCACCAATGCCAAAGCGTAGTTCCCTTATCGGATTGTTAGAATCATTATCGTTTAAGGCGTAATTCCCAATCTTCACCCGTAATGTAAGGGAATATTGATTCGGTTGTAATTTTAATGTGATCTCGTATCAATCTTATTTTACTAGATTTTATTTTTAAAAATGTATAATAGAAAATTCATGTAATTTTATTATAATATTTGTAATACCGGAGTTTCCTAAAGACGATGTCATTCGGAAAGGCGTTCCGATCGAGACGGTGTCCTTGGGAGGCGCGCCACTTGAAGTTCAAGGGACCAAGGAGTTGGTTTACAAATTTGTAATAGATTATTATATTTTCTATTTTTTTTAGGAAGGCCATACTAGGAAATTGTTTGTTGTTGCATTGTTCTTTATATGTTGCATGCATGCCAAATCGCCGTAAACAATACATGCATATCATATCGAATTATTGACCGTGTCAATTATAATTATCACTAGATCACCAATTTAGTTCACTTAAAGGAGATAGATAATAATAAATTGACAAATACCTCTATATTTTATTAATTGAGACTTGGGCTTAACAAATAGTAGAACCCATGAATCCCAATTTCAAGAGGGGTAGGCTCGACACACCGATGTACTTCCTTTTTACGTTGGGTAAATGGGGTAATAAAATGTTATTAAATCAAAATTTGGTTGTTCTCAACGGAAAGATTATTGCTCAACTCGGTTTGACAATAATGATAATGATTCTAATATTTGACAATAATTCAACTCGGTTTTGCATTATTGCTCATTTTTTACCCTTATTTACATAACAACTATGAAATAATTCAAAAATTAATTCCAGTAATTCTAAAATTTGAAAATAAAATTTTGGAAATTATGGAACATTTCTAAGACCTTTAAAAATTTCAAAAATTTGGTAAAAAAGAATCGTTTTAGAGAAAAAAATTGTTGCAATTTATCGTTTTTATCAAATAAAATACCTAAAGCATATGATATTCAATATAATCAACTTTATACTTTTAAATATGATATTTACAATATAAATTCAACTTATAATATTTTTCTTATGCCATAAATGTTTTTTTAACTATATTTGCTAAAATAATCACCATTTATATCATTTTTAACTATTAAAAATTATAAATCATGCAAAATAAATCCTATTTATCTCAGATTTTACATAAAGTAATTAAACTATCCATGTAATATCATACTAAAATATCATGGCCATATTCAAAATCTAAATATTTTTAGTAAATAAGAGTTTATTTTACTCATTAAAATGTGTTTATTTTACCAAAAATCATTAAATTAAGCAATAATCATCCATAAATCATAAAAATGACCTAAATACATTTCTGGACTAGAATATATAACATGCTAAAAAATTTCGTGGCTTATAAAATAAAAACACAAATTTATAGTTTTACTTTAGTTACTTGTTAACTCGTAAAAACTATTAAACGATTTGCATGCAACATCCTTATGCTCTAATACCAATTGTTAGGTTCATTAACCTAATCATTAGACTAATCTAATAACAAAATAATTAACTTGTTAATGTAGTGATTCAAGATCTAGTGCATGCAAACAAAACAACAAAAGATAATGAGAAAATCATTTTCTTCACATTGTAGATAGGACGATTTGGGCACAAAAGTAGGACTCATTCCTACTCTTGTTCTTGAGCTATAAAGTTAAGGGGACGATCCTTCAAACACAAGCTCCAAGTATAGAAGCACTCCTCAAGATTGTACCTAGACTATCTCTTATCTCCATAAATATTATTATACTAAATAATATGTGTAGAACCCCTTAAAATATATCTAATATGATTATTATTACACTTGGTAATAATATGAAGGTATTATAAATATTATGAACTTAGTTTTTCATTAAACTTCCTTAAGTTCTAGTGAGAATGATAGGTGAAGAAAGCATGAGAATTGTTATCTTAAAAATGAGAACTTATTCTCATGTTTAAGGGAGGGGGCGCCGGTTTGGGGCATGAGGAAGGAACAAGCATGCTTCCCTTTTCCTCTTACCCAAAATAATAAAGTAGGTCTAGGTATTTAAATGATTGTGTTCATGCAATAAAGCCAACAACTAATTTTCACCCTAATACCACCCACCAAACCGGCCCCTCCCACTTAAAACGGATTCCATTTTAACTTTGTAATTTTCCATATGTCACATGTGTAATATGTAACATGTTACATGCAATAATGCTTATAAATGTATATTTAACTAATTTAAATATAATTTTATAACAAATAAATTATACTTAACATTTTAAGTAATAATTCATAGTTACATGTATGTAAAATAGGTCATCTCATATTTAGTTAATATAATCTACAACTAATTGTAATTATAATTAACCAATCATTCTTATCTCAAATGTTTCGTAAACATTAATCAATCTTAGTAATATAATGATTTAATTACTAAATTGAATCTTATTTAGTCGTATTATAATAAGACATAGTTCTTACTCACAATTTGAACTTGTTCAATTTAAGTAATTAATTAATCTGTATCGATATACAATTAATTAACTTTCATTGATTAGAGAATCGTCCTTTCGATGTGACCTCAAGGGATCAACTGATCACCACCGTCAAACGACAGTAACGCCAAACTCTAGCCAGCCAATCGTTATCGATAAATGTGGACCAGTTGACAATAATATTTATCATCCCTTATGTATTCTTATTATTGAGGTTTAATTAAGTGATCGCACTATTTTTGAGGACACATACTCCAACAGCAGGGCAAGGGGACATTGGTGACGGTGGTAAGGTCATGTGTAGGGGGCGTTGAAGGTAGGTCGTCGTACAAAGGGATATGGGTTATGAGGTGGTTGTGCGTGTGTAAGAGGTGAAGGAGCTCTCATTGATGAAAATGTTTATGGTGTACTAATAGTAAACAAAGTCACCTTTCATATTCAAGCAGATATTTGCAAAAAAATCTTACTATAGGATGTTGGAAATAATGAGTTACTGCAAGTGCAACATAAACAGATCACAAAAGGATTAGATAAAGCCTCAATGTGTCGTGGTATGATAGCCACTGTCTTAGAAGCTTAATCGTCCTCGACACGGTTGTCAAACAGAGAACGAAACTTCTCAAAGGTATATAGTGAGCTCCTCCAATTGTGCACCCAACAGGAAGAGTATGAACTCGTAAGTTGTTGCCCAGACACAATAAAGGATAAAATAGAAGGAAGTATTTTTTTTAATTTTCGGATAATTAATGTAACACCCGCAAATGTACCCTATTTTTATAGTAAAAAATTATACGAATACTTTTTAGCGAAAATTAGTTTTAGTTTATAATTAAATTTCCCGTGTCTAATTTAGAATTTCCGAGTTCGTTTTCGGACTTTACGCGAGATTTCGAGTAAGTTACGTCTTAAGACGTAATGGGCTTTTCCATGAACTTTTCCACTTAATCCCTCATATACTCCCTCATAACCCTAACTCCCTCACAATCAATCTTTTTCTTTCTCACCAAGTAACTACCAAAACCCTAACCTCCATATTTGCTCAAGCTTTAAATCATCGCTACTCCTTCGTTTCTCGCTTAAATTCACTCAAGTTCGTCTTATTCTTTCCCTCTCATCGTCCTCTATCCGTATTGGTAATAAAATTACCGTCTTTCTCGCTTTTCAATTTATTCGTCTTTCTCAAAGGTGAATTATATTCATCTTTTATTATCTAATTGTAGGTGGTGACCTCCAAGACCCCGACAAAGACTACTTCTTGATAGAAGAGGACATTGACGCGGATTGAAGACGCGAAAAGGAAACGGTGAAGGGTTACTCGATATCATTTACGTGTTTTATGTGTGCTCTATGTTAGTAATCGTATTTAGAATAAGATTAGTAATCATAGGAATTGTGTTTTTGATGATTGTTGTTGTTAGTTGATAAATGATAATGAGAATTGATGATTGATGATGATAATTGAAGTTGGTTAATATTCATAAGTGTTGAAAGTGTTGTTT
>JAIUZE010038064.1:0-10021 GCA_022085475.1 Heliosperma pusillum | reverse complement strand
ATTCCCGTCTCATACATAACCGTACACGAGAAACTCTACCAGCGACCCCCTAAGCAGAGATGGCTAGTACTTAAGCTGGCTCCATTCCCAAAGTGGAACTCTTAGGCAACCATGCCCCGCCTTGGATATAAACCCACCAAGCCGGGACACAAAAGCTATTAACCATGAACTATATACTAGTTAAAGATAGTACGGCCTATCGATGTCATGGTCCAAGCTACTCATTTAGAATTAGAATGGTCAAGACGACATATACTCATAATTCTCTATGGGTACTTAGTCAACACGACATATATCATACCATCAAACAGTCACGGGAAAACTTCTTATCATGTGACTAATTGCATATCAAAATCATATTCAAATATCATATCGCCTCATATCTACTAAGGCTAATTCATTAATTAAATACAACCTTACTTGAAGACAAATCCCCGACCCGAGTCCCGCGACGGGTCATCAGTCAAAACGGGGCTGACTAGATCTTAGTTTGACCAAACCCGTTTGATCAAACCGGCTAGAACCAGAGTCTTTACCACATAGACTTAGACATAAAAGTCAACATATTCATTACATGTTATTTTATTAAAACTTCTAACATGCGAATTAATATATCATACCAAAACCCGTTTGACTAAAAGGATATTAAATTAAACTACGATCTCGTCTTATAATTTCTAACATGTGAGAAATAATAATTTTATGAAAAATACTTTTAATTAAATAATTTACTTATTAAAAATTTCCCACTTGTTAAATATTACAAAACACGATAAAATGACAATAACTCAAAAACCGTCACAAGACCAAGGGAGGGACCCACGGCCTGATTTGGGCCGGACTTAACATGGACCTGGACTGGGCCCACGGGCTGTTTTGGCTGACTTGGGGCTGTTTTGGGTTTTTTATCGACTTTACTAAAAACCGTTTCTTAATATTTCCCGCATGCTTAACATAATTAAAACCCGTCAAAACAACAACATAACTACCAAGTATCGACACAACCCAAAGACCAAAACCCGGACCCACCATGGACCAACCCAGACCGGTCTGGACCGGACCTGAACCGGCCTGAACCGGCTGGTTTGGGTCCGGTTTACACGGCCAACACCACGGTTCAAACAACCACCAAATCCCAATTAATTCCAACATGATTTTAATTAACCACAACCATTTTAACAACCAATTTAACCATTAATCATACAAAGATCATGGTTATGAATAAATCATACAAATTTGTCAAGAATACCAAACATGCTATAAATTCATCCAACATAATAATAACCACTACTTAGCATGTTACTAACTAAAAATCCATAAATCATAACAACATGAACAAAAACAAAAGATGAACCAAAAACAAAAGAAACAAAAGCTAAAGGCTATGTTCGTCGAGTAAATCGGAATTGTTACCTTAGCTAGCAAAACCAATTAGCACCAAAATAATAAGAAGCATAAACCAAGAAACCCGTCTACTAATCTTCACCCAAAATATACGAGTCTCCGAACTCGTCTTCAAAATCTTCCCCTATAAGAAATGAACAAGAAAAACTATTAGACTTAAATTGCTTTTCCATAATTAAAGTTGAAAACGATTTTGTGTCGGATTTTGAAATTAAAAACGCGTACTTAAAGATGGAGCGCGAAGAGGAATTCTAGAAATATAGTTAGGAGGACTGATTTAATTAAGAAATGAAGGTTTATGGATGATTTTGCTCAAAACGACGAAGAACGGATGAAGAACGCTCAAGAAGAATGAAGAACGTTGGAAGAATCGATTAATTTGATCTTATTTTGATTTATTGTAAAATGAAAATTGTTATGAGTATGATGAGTGGTTGGGCCGTGTACATATCGAAGAATTAGGAAGTCGGGTTTTGAAATTGTTGTTACGGAATTGACTCGGTTTTAATAATTATATTACGGTAATTGATTAAATATTAAGTTAATTAAATCAGTTATCAAGATATTATGTTATTGTAATCAAAAGTAATGAAAATATCAAGGTCTAAGAGAGGGTGAGAGTGCCGTGTGGTTTTGTGATTGTCGGGTCAGTTTTGTAAACGATTTGCGTATTTTCCGTTGACGGATCGATAAAGTTAATAAATATCTAGATATTATTATTAGTTTAATCAAATAAATGAAAAGATCTTAAGGTGAGTGGAAAAAGGTGACATGGGCGGGTGACTCATGCCAAAGTCGGGTTTCGGGTTTGTTTCGGGATTTGAGATGACTCGGGAATAGTTAAATGACGTTCGGTTAAAACCGTAAAAGTTATTCTTTAAATTCCGAATAAATGCAAAATAATTATATTAAATTATGATAAATCTTAATAAATCTAAATAAAAATAAATCAAAAATATTATTTTTTTAAATAAAATTTCGGTCTTCAAACTTATGAGGCGAGTCGGGAAAAAGTCAACGAAAGTCAAAGTCGACTTAAAAGTCGAGAAAAGTCAAAGATGACTTAAAAGTCAAGAAAAGTTTATGACGACTTAAAAGTCAAGAAAAGTCAATGACGACTTTTAAAAAGTCAAGAAAAGTCAAAGACGACTTAAAAGTCAAGAAAAGTCAAAGATGACTAAAAACGGGATTTTCATGAAATCTCTCAGAAATTCCAAATACGAACGCGGAATTTCAAAATACGACTCGAAACAATAAATTCTATTTTAAAAACTTAAGTCTGCTGAAAAGTGTTAGTAAATATTTTTACTAGAAAATTTGGGTACTTTTCGGGTTGTTACAATGGAAGTGATAGTTATATATAATTAATACCCTTGAAAAACTGGAAAAAGAAAATTTTACTTCCTTAACACTACTTCTTATTGGTTTTGTCCCACTAACTAATCTATTAAAATAAAAAAACAAGGTGAATGGAAATGGAAAATGGCACACGGGGAAGGGGAAAAAGTTGTAAAATAACATATGATTTTTCTAAAACGACTTGTATTAAAAATACAGAGGGAGTAGTTTCGTGGTTTAGGTTAGATGAGCTTGAGTTATATTAATGAGCAAATTAGTTAACTTACAAGTATTTAAATAGATGTTCGATGAATACTTTATAAATACCTGATGAATAGCTATTGAATGGGCCAGTTTTAAAATCAAAGGTTATTTTGTGCAATAATACATAGTTCAGGAGTATTTTATGCAATAGTACAAAGACCAGATGTATTTTATGTAATCACCATTAAATATTTTTTTTGAAATGGAAATTTCACACCTGAATTAATTATCTCTTAATCATACTCCGTTAGTTAAATTTAATGTCCATTATCCAACAAGGATACCATTGACATAATTTATGAACACCTCAAGGATACCATTGACAAATTCTTAAAAACATAGGTATCATTAACAAAATGACAAATCACAAGGGTACAATGGGAAATTTTCGTAAATTAAAAAACAAAATAAAACGTAACTACTCTTTTATTACGTGTTTTTAATATTTCATGTACTCTTTACATAAATTTTCCATAACATACCCTTATTCTAGAAAAAGAGAATTTTTTTTTTAATCTCTTCCTCAATGTTTTTCCCAATATATCTCAATTATACATCTTAATTATCACATTGAACAAGTAATTATTTTATCCTCATCAATTACTCATTTTTTTTTCAAATTAGTTAGATACATATGCAATTACAGCTTTTTTTTTTCTTTTCAGTTAAGGCAAAACAAATCAAAAATTCTATATAAGTGTTGTTTTTTGGTAGTGTTTGTTAATTAGTGTAGCTTGTCATTGTGCGGAATGCGGTTGAACAAATTAAGTAGCCTCCTAATTAATGGTTAAAGGCTTATGTTGGGTCTTCTGCATGTGAATAAACACATGGTTGATAGATTAGAATATATATGGTCCTTCTGTTACAAGAACGAACCGTATTTGGACAACAAAAAAGGATTTCGTGGGAAAAGTGGTAGTAAGGGTGGTGTTGGGGGCGGACGCCTGATTGAGGAAGGGGTGGGGCCGGTGCGAGGCCCGGGATGGGGAAGGGTATAGAAATGACAAGGTAATAATGGTCATTTATGTGCATCAAATAGCATAATCCTATATTAAAGAATTAAAAAGAGGAATTAAGTTACTAAATAAGGTCCACAAATACATGAAATTTGAAAAACGAACATATTTGTCTAAGAAAACGTAACTAAAATAAAATAACATGAATAAAACATAGGTGCACAACTTCACTACTGTAGCTACATTATGTACTTTTTTATGTACGTAATTAAACAAAATAATCGAGTCTCACGCTAAATACACTACCCTTTTGTCGTATAATAATTTGATTGTACCATCTAGTATGTAGAATTAGCTTCTTCGACCTTGAACAATTCATTGCCAGCCTCGATTGCTCGAATCTTCTTCGTCTCAATTGCACTATCATACAAAGCATGCAACCTGAAAATAAGGTAGTAAAGAAGCATCAGGGAGGTTGAAATGGCAAACCTTATGTATGAGTCATTGTCGATTGAACCAAGGAGGAAAATATTGATCATAATCAATGCTTAGGGCAACCATGGCATAAGGGACCCCCATACTGTAGGTTTCTTTACTTGTGGCACGAATAGTTGTAGACCCAGTGTGGCTAAAAACCAAATTGGTGTTGTGATTGTGTGAGCCACCCAGCCGGTTTGGCTTAAGCCCCAATAGGCCGATGTACCAATGGTTGATCCAAGAATTACAATTAAGCTTGTAAAAAGTCTATTACTATCAGTAGTTGTGGTAACCCCACTAGCATAGTAGCGTCGTACGAAGAGAGCCAAGACTACTAACATGAATATGATAAGCGTGAAAATTGAGAGGAGATTTAAGAGAACGTTTAGGTCAGTAAAAAAGCAAATATATCAGTCAAAACCATCATGTGTGTCCTTACAATGTGAGTGAAGTAACGAGCTTGCCCTACGGCACTAACAAGTAACACCATGATTTTTTCCTTTAAGTGCCCCTATAGCTACTATGTATTTGGCCCAATTCATTCCTAACTGATCAACCATCATAATAGAATAAGCAGTTAAGAGTAAAAAGTTCACAATTGTAGTAGGATTAAAAACCTTAAAATATGCCTAGTTTTTTCTTTCTTTCTTTTTTGTTCAGGTGATCTCATTTTTAAATCTTAGAGGCAAAACCTCACGAAATTGACCATAAGTGATTAAGATATAAAGCTTTTTTTTTTGTTAGAATAAATTTTTAGATTTACCTAGAATAGCTTACAAAAATTCATCATCAAACCCTTTTTTCTAAGAAATGTAATGATTGATGAAAAAAAGAAAAAAGGAAGGTTTATTAATTAGGGAGTACCTTCTCAAAGGCCAAAGTAAAAGGAGCATTCCTATCAATTCCAATGTAGGGTTGCATAAGGCAGAGATTGAGACCCAACAAACAATAAGCCAAGGTAGTAACAATCATGGAACCAATCAACCCGATTAGAATACCCTGTGCCGGATTCTTAGGTTTGTCGGCCATAGTTGCGACATGTTGTACATTGCAAGGTCGTAGATTGCCGTGCAAAACACAACTACAATCGGATCAAGCTGGTTGAAGTCGGAACTGAGGTGAGGGGTGATGATACGGCATACCTCTGGCTGGTGGTTGCAGAGCGTAGCGAAGTATGAGGTCCATGCTCTAGAAAATGTTACACCACTTATTATGTACTCAACAATATGTGTAATTCCCGGATATTTTGGGACCGCAAAGGAACCATAGGATGCATGAGAGGACCCTCGGGTTTGATGAGTCTACTCGAGATTGAGGTATGACTATTAGGTGTACCGAGCATAGCCTATACAAGACTTAGTGAAGGTTTTATAATGTCCGTTTATGCAAGGGTCATCATAAAACTATCATAACTTTAGATATAAACATGGGAATGATGTGATTCCAATTGGAGGTGATATATTTGTCTCTTACAATTCCAATGGTAGGTCACACGTGCAAATCGAATAAGAATCAAGTGAGACATGATTGTTTTACGAAAACTGGTCATTGTTGAGAACTACGTTGTTACTCGACCTAGTGGTTTGACTCGACCAAAAGGTCTGACTCGACTGAGTGGTCTGTTACTCGACCGAGTTGTCTGGCGTGTTTAAGAACCCTCAAAATCCTTTCTTTTATTTCATTCAATTTTCTTCCTTCTCTCTAAAACCTTTATAAACACATTTATATGAGATTCAAGCTTGGATTAAAGGGTTGTTCACCTTCTCCTTCATCCTTTTACCTTGTAAGTTCAGATATACCCTTTTCTAGTCTTATAAACCCTAACTTTTGGGGGTTTCTTACACTACAAGAATCAGCCCTTGCACTGACCGTACATTCTGGCCGCTTTTTCAAACGGTCGGTAACTTTACTTAGCGACCGACAGTGGTCGGTAATTTAATTTCGGTCGCCAAAATTACCGACCGATAGTCAATCGGTCGCTGTCTTGGACAGTTCGGTCGGTAAGCGTTTATAATACCGACTGATTGGCCAAAATTACCGACCGAATGACCAATCGGTCGGTACTGGGTCAGATATCTAAAAAACAAATCCGACAATCCCTCATTCAATTATCACTCACTCACTCTCACTCTAACCCCTTCCAAAAACCCGACGACCCCATACCCGACGACCGCTCTCCTTCCCCCACCTGCCGCCGCTCACCTGCCGCCGCGACCACCGCCGACGCCGCCATCCCCTCCTTTCTAAACAACCACCTTATCTCTTCTAGTAATTTGATAAAGGTATGATGTTCTCTTAATTCTTGTGTTTATAGTTGTTTTAATTGTGTTTATGTTTGTTTTTACCCTTAATTTTATGTTAGGATTAGATTATTTGTTGTTATTTGAATGTAATTTAGAGTTGTTTAAGTTAGGGTTAAGGTTAGGTTAAATTGGGGGGTTTTTAATTTGATTAGATGTTGAAGTTGGGTATATGATATATATGTATATTTGTGTAGTAAATTTGCAATTATTTTTTGGTATTGATTGACATTTGATTATGTTAGTATATGTAATTGTTAGTATGTTCAAGATGTTAGTAGTAGATATATGTTGTTTTTAGTAGATATCTGTTATTATATGTTGTTAGTAGTAGATATAGTTTGGAATTTGGCAGTGAAATTGAATGTTGGTTAAAATTGGTAGTTAGAAATTTTATGTTGGTAGTATAATTTGATTAGTTGGTTAAAACTGGTAGTTAGAATTAGTATTTAGATTGCCTAACTAGTAAGAATGTAGATTGTCTCAATTAGTTGTTGGATTGCCTAATTATGTTGTATTTATGTATTTATATAGATTTATAATGAAGAGGGTTGAACGAGAATGGATGTGTGAAAGAGTGGATGCTAGGAAGATGGTTAAGTACGAGAAGATTTATTAGTAAATGTTTTACGGGAAATTATTATGATTGGGTGTGTCATGTTGAGCCTTTTTCCTTTAAAATACCAAACAATGTACCAAACACTACTCAATTTTCCATAAGAGGACCATAGCGAGAGATGGTAATAGATGCCTTAGGTGACACGACTTTAGAACATATGGAGGAACCCCCTATCTGTGACAACCCTCGCGAATGCGGAAATATAAAACATACAAGCATGTG
Organism: Heliosperma pusillum; assembly: GCA_022085475.1. Taxonomy (NCBI): domain Eukaryota; kingdom Viridiplantae; phylum Streptophyta; class Magnoliopsida; order Caryophyllales; family Caryophyllaceae; genus Heliosperma; species Heliosperma pusillum. The sequence continues at coordinate 2,441 of JAIUZE010038064.1, read as the reverse complement.
AATTATATAGCGGAAATAGGTAGTTTTAAAAACTTTTATACATGCAAGTTAAATAAAACGAGGAGTGTCAAAATATTACAACTAAATGCGGAAATACAACAAAGAGACGGGGTCTCTTAAAATGTTAGCAAAGAACAAGTGTTTAGCAAGACTAGCTAATATCGTCTAGAGGTGAACACATCCAGGGACAACGCCCGCTAGCTCACACCCGAACCCCAAAATATCATAGCCAAAAAGTCATCCAAGCAAGCAACCTGTTCATCCATGAAAAACATGAACGCCACAGTCAGTAGGGAGTAACTCCGGGTTCTCCCAGCCATATCACATTAAACGTACATCAAAGGAAATACAAAAGTAAAATCATGCATATATAGATATCCATGTGAGTTACGATAAGAATAGATAGGCAATCCAATATATAATGATAAGATCATATGGAAATCAAATCCGAAACCATCATGTTATTCAAAGACTCGGGAAAGACACTCTTAGGCAACCGAATACGCTCACTAGGGCTTGCATCTCACCGTTAGCGGTATAAGATTGATAAGATTGAGACTCGACAGACAAACCAAGTCAAGTCATGCGATGATCACAATAAATCCAACATATTATCATCCATTCACGAACCAAGACATTGACGGTGTCCAATCATGCAATGACCATGAATAATATCAGAAATCACGCATTCAAAGAACGACGACTCAAAGACGACAACTCTCACGGTAAATGAAACGCACTAGCACCGTGTACATTGCAAGTATGATTAACAGGCATCCACGGGATAAACATTTCCCTGAACTCATACGCGATGCTTACATTTCGTATATGTAGACTAATTTCCTCCTGGTAGGAACGATAAGGCTCCTAATCTAAACCTGGCCAGATTCTCGGAATCACGTTTTCCGATTCGACATGCGATCACATTTTGCATCCAAGACTCGGTCTTACAAAGAAAACGCCGAGTACCCACATTCTCGGTAGATCAATTCACGAAAGAGGCGGAAAACGAGCTCAAGCCTCATAACATGCGGTACGCTACATGCAAATAACACCACCTCGCAAGTACACAACATTTGACGGCCGGGTCGATCAACGCATAGCGTTCAACTCCCAACAACGTCGTCGTATGCCCACTAACACATGCATTTAAGCAGTAGGATACATCTCCGTTCCGACATTCCAGCCTTACGAACGGAAAGGTAGCCAAGGGAATGAGAGTACAAAGCACAAGACAAAATAGTGCTCAAACCGTATCATTTGTAAAAACCGACTCAAAGTGGGACATAGCAAAAACCGTCACAAAACATGTGATACAAGCGAATGAAATATCATATATCCAAAACATTAATATTATAAGTCACTACGTAAAAATTATACGATAAACGGATCATGCGAACTATTATAAATTACGAGTTTTAGAAATTAAAGGAAAAGATCACAGCCGTGTTCCAGGCCGGTCAGGAGGGAGGCGGCCGGTGGGCCGGCTCAGAACACAGGCAAAAACCAAAAATCATAGAAAACAGAGAAATGTGTTCCAGGCCGGTTGATGGACCGGCGGCCGGTGAGCCGGCCAGGAACACCTCTTCATAAAAATTCCAAATTTTCCAAAGATGTTACTGATGTATTCCCAGCCGGTGGGCAGACCGGCGGCCGGTCGACCGGCAGGGAACACCAGTTCACTCGTGAGCCTTCCTTTCTTAACCAATTCATTTCAATTATCAAATATACTTCTAATAATCATCAACAATCAATATACATCATCAACATTCATCATATAACAACATTCATTAATCATAACATGATTCCTAAGCTTCTAATCGTATTCTAAATACGATTTCTAGCATATAAAGCATGTAAAACACGTAAATGATATCGAGTAACCCTTCACCGTTACCTTTAAGCATCTTTACTAATCGTCAAGCTCCTCTTCAATAAGGTAATAGTCTTTGTCGGGATCTTGGAGGTCACCACCTACAAATAGATCATAAAAGATGAATGAAACTCATCTTGAGAAAGACGGGAAATTTGAAAAGCGAGAAAGACGATGATTTTAACATCAATACGGGTAGAGGAAGGTAAGGGAAGAAGAATGAGACAAACTTACGTGAATTCTAGCAAGTAACGAATGAGCTAGGATGATTCAAAGATCGAAAAAGCTATGGAGGCAAGGGTTTGAGTTTTCTTAAAGAGGAAGAAATGTTTGTGTTTGTGTTTGAGTAAGAAATAGGTTAAGATGTATGAGTGGTATATGAAAGAAAAAGTCAAGGAAAGTCAAACTCGCCTTAAGACAGGATTCTCATGGAATCTCGCGGAAATTCCAAATACGAACTCGGAAATTCTAAATTCGACTCGAAACATAAAATTCTATATTAAAACTTAAATTTGCTGAAAAGTATCCGTAAAATATTTTCACTAGAAAAAATAGGGTACATTTCCGG
>JAIUZE010038060.1:0-13244 GCA_022085475.1 Heliosperma pusillum | reverse complement strand
AAATTAATCATCATAATTAATGAATTATGTCTTGAATGTTTAATTTATTTTTTTGATGCATTTTATTTTGTTGAATGAATGAATGAATGGATGAATGGATTATTTTGGTATTTTTACAAGAGGTTGTAATTTGTATTGCTTAGTGTGGCCTTAGTAGATTGTGTTATCGTAATGATGGTAACATGGTCTTTAATGTATTTTGAGATCTCGAATCTCCCCTTTGTAATCTTTAATTATAATTTTTAAATTAGAATGTAAATAGGTTTATATTTTGTAATTTTTAAAAAAAAATTGTATTTTTGAGAAGACCAAAGATAGAGTTCGGATAGCTCACTCCCGCTACATAGACCAAGATGTAACATCAAGTCAAGCTACTAGGGTCCATAAGGATGGATTCCTAAGTGTAATATTTGTTCTATTTTGATAGGATAGGCCACACTAGGACTTTGTACTTTGATTTTCATTTTTCCGTTCTTATTGTTTTTCTTTTGCATGATAGTTAGTGCATCACATTCCGCCTAAACCAAACCAACTACTTCTTAATTGCATGAAAATTGACTCATATAGATTGTATGTTAATTATCATGGACATCCTGATGTCACTTAAAATTCTAAAAGCTATCATCTTAAATTATTCATTCTCTAAATGCTAGATCATTCGTTCACTTAAATGAATAAAATTAAAGTTGATGGACCTTCCTCTAAAACCTAAAATTGAGATTAGTCTTTATAGGGAAAACTGCTATGAATCCCTTCTTCGTCGGTAGGCATATAGGACCTTACACTCCATATGATCCCTTCTACGTTGGGTAAGTAGTATGTGTTGACCTATTTTACCTCAACATTATAGTCCGAGTAATATCTCGTGATTATGAAGGACTAAAGATAGAATTTACAGAAATTTATCGACTAGGAATTCTAAAAGTAGAATTAGCCAAGAAGTTGGCTTATCAATTTACAGAAATTGAGTCTTGGGATCATTTATATAATACTTGAGGGAGGTCAATTGTATAAATGCAAAAGTCTTCGCATTAATCGGTTTTGCATTAGACTTAATTAAAACGATGAAAATGCTTATTATGTTTTATCTCCTTTTCGCAGTGTAGCCTTCACTTATATCGATAAAACTGTTATAACAAATGGCTGGACATGCTGATGCCCCTATGCCAAGTGCCACGCTCGCACGGGAATCCTGGCTTAAGATGTTCATGGACAACATGAATCAGTCCACGCGGCTGAAGAATAACGGGTCCAACTTTGCGGACTGGGAGGCTTCATTACGGAATGCTGCCATAGCTGACGGTAAGCTCAAGTACTTGACTGAGCCACTACCGCCTAACCCAGGCCCCAATGTAGGAGCCAATGAATCACTTGCTTATAGTTATTTCGTAATGGAGGCGGGTGCGATAAAGAACGTACTCATCTTTTCAATGGAATCCGATTTGTAAAGACGATTCATTGCGCAAGGTGCAAACAAGATTTTCACCACGCTCACCAACGAGTTCTCAAAAGCACCGCAGATCGTTATGTATGAGCTTACCACTCGCTTCTTTGAGGCGAAACTCCAGAAGGGCCAACCGGTTAGCCCACACATTCTCGACATGATCGAGAATCTCGAAAAACTGGAGGCACTTGATTGCAAAATCAAAGAGAGCCTGGTCATTGACCGCATGCTTCATTCACTCCATGATGGTTTTGCCCAATTCAGGGCAAATTACTACATCAATGATTTGAAGAGAAATCCTCATCAGCTACACTCACTTCTCATACAGATTGAGAAGGATCTGAAATTGAGTGGGAGCCTGAAGCAGGACGTTCTCATGATTGCGAAAAAGTGTAAGGGTAAGGGCAAGGCTCAAGCCGACCTAGCTGTAGGGAAGCCGAAGTTCAAGAAGCCAGGAAAGGGCAAGAGTAGGCCTGGTGAGACTAGCAGTAGCTCACAAGGCAAGACAAAGAGCAGAGAAAACATGGAGTGCCACCATTGCCACAAGACTGGGCATTGGAGGCGGAACTGTCCCGTGTATTCTGAAGACATAAAAGCAAGACGCGTCACTCCTGTTGGTATGTCATCTTTTATTCATATGATTGAGATTAACCATGCAAGTTTTGGAACTTGGGTACTTGATACTGGTTGTGGTTCTCATCTGTGTAATCATTTGCAATTCCTAAGAAACATCAAAACTCTCGAAAAGGGTGATGTGGACCTGCGAGTGGGGAATGGAGCAAGAGTAGCTGCCGTTTCAGTGGGAACATATGTAATCCAACTCCCGAGTGGATTTGAGTTATTTTTGAATAATTGTTAGTATGTACCCAGTTTATCTAAAAACATTATTTCTGTTTCCGTACTCGATAAAGACGGTTTTTCATTATTATTAAAGGATAATAGCTGTATTTTCTCTATTAATGAAATGATTTATGGTAAAGCAGTTTCCATGAATGGGATTTATGTTTTAGATCAAACCACAGATATATTGCATGTGAATAATAAAAGGGTAAAGGTTGGTGACAAAGATCAAACCTATCTATGGCATTGCCGTATGGGACAGATAAATGAAAAACGCGTGAAGAAGCTCATTGACAATGGGATTATCTCCCCATTTGACTATGCATCATTTGGCACGTGTGAATCATGTCTCATAGGCAAAATGACTCGAATTTTCTTCAAAGGTGTTGGAATGCGCGCTGCTGACCTATTAGGACTCATACATACTGATGTGTGTGGACCTATGTCAATCAACGCTAGAGATGGCTATAGATATTTTATCACTTTCACGGACGATTTGAGTAGATATGGATATGTCTACTTAATGAAGCACAAAATTGAGTCCTTTGATAAGTTCAAGGAATACCAGAATAAGGTTGAAAACCAGCTGGGTAGAAAGATGAAAGCACTACGTTCAGATCGTGGTGGCGAATATCTTTCGAATGAGTTTGATCAACACCTTAAAAACTGTGGTGTAGTACTACAGTTAACTCCACCTGGAACACCTCAATTAAATGGTGTGTCCGAACGGAGAAATCGAACATTACTATATATGGTTCGATCCATGATGAGTCACATGGTAGTGCCTGATTCATTGTGGGGCTATGCTCTTTTGTCAGCTACTCTTATACTTAACCGAAGTCCGTCTAAAGCTGTTGACAAGACTCCATTTGAAATGTGGAAGGGAACAGTCCCTAACTTGTCCTTTATTCGGGTTTGGGGATGCGAGGCTTATGTCAAGTGGAGACACGAGAACAAACTCGGCCCGCGATCGGTCAAGACATACTTTATTGGTTATCCAAAAGGAATGTTTGGTCATTACTTTTATTCGCCTAACGAACAACGTATTTTTGTTGCGGCTAGTTTGAAGTTTCTAGAGAAATAACTTCTCGAGAACAAGACGAGTGATAGAACCTTCGATTCAAGAACCAACAACCGAGCAACCGATAGAGGAAGATGTTCCTTCATCTTCTGCTGCGGTTAATATTCCTGAGGAACCTAGAAGGTCGGGTAGAGTCTCCATACCTCCAGACAGATACATTGGTATGGTCGGGGAGAACGATAGAGACGATGTTTTGCTCCTAGAGAGTAACGAACCCGCTACCTATAAAGGAGCCATGACTTGTTCCGACTCAAAGCTATGGGTTGAGGCCTGCAATCTGAGATGGACTCTATGTATGAGAATGACGTATGGGATCTGGTTGATTTGCCTGATAAGGTTCGGCCTCTTCAGTGCAAATGGCTTTACAAGATAAAGCATTCCGTAGGGGGACAACCAGACACCTATAAGGCACGACTAGTGGCAAAAGGTTTCACTCAAGTGCAAGGATTGCATTATGATGAAATCTTTGCACCCGTAGTCATGCTGCTTTCCATTCGGATAATCTTAGCGATTGCCGCTTTTCATGACTATGAAATTTGGCAGATGGACGTGAAAACCGCCTTCTTAAACGGTTATTTGGAGGAGGAGTTGTATATGGTAGAACCCGAAGGTTTCATTGACCCTAAAAATCCTAAGAAAGTGTGCAAGCTTAAGCGTTCCATTTATGGACTTAAGCAAGCTTCTCGGAGTTGGAATCATCGTTTCGACCAAGTCATAAAAGCAAATGGTTTCACTCGATCGGTTGAGGAACCATGCTTATATGTCAAGTCGAGTGGGAGTAAAAACATTTTCTTGATATTGTATGTCGATGACATACTCTTGATAGGGAATGATATTCCTCTCTTATCTTCGGTTAAGGTATGGTTAAAGAACCATTTCCAGATGAAAGATCTGGGCGAGGCACAACACATATTGGGAATCCGTATCTACAGAGATACATCACGACGGATGTTATTACTCAGTCAGGAGTCTTATATAGATAAGATTCTTGAAAGGTTCAGCCTGACCAACTCCAAGAAGGGGTATCTTCCAATGACGTCTGGGATACATTTGAGTAAAGCTCAGGCACCCAACACATCTGAAGAGGTCGAGCGCATGAGTCTAATTCCTTATGCATCAGCTATAGGATCGATCATGTATGCCATGATATGCACACGTCCAGATGTGGCATATGCTTTGAGTATGACCAGTCGGTACCAAGGCAATCCAGGTGAAACACACTGGATGGCTGTTAAAAATATACCTACGGAGGACTAAGGATTGGGTATTGACTTATGGAGGAGAGACTGAGCTTTACGCAACCGGTTACGCAGATGCTAGCTTCCAAACGGATCGGGATGACTCGAAATCTCAGTCTGGGTTTGTATTTACTCTTAATGGCGCTGCGGTCAGCTGGAAAAGCTCCAAGCAGAGTGTTATAGCAGATTCTACGACTGAGTCTGAGTACTATGCCACTTCAGAGGCTGCAAAGAAAGCTATATGGATGCGTCAATTCTTACAAGGACTTGCCATAGTTCCTAGTTCGAATGACCCGATCACCATCTATTGTGATAATAGAGGTGCCATCTTCCAGGCTAAGGAGCCTAAGTCTAGCAACAACTCTAGACATGTACTTCGGAAGGCTCACATGATCAGAGATTACGTGGAGCAAAAGGAGATAGTGATAGACAAGATTGCTACGGATGATAACATAGCAGATCCTCTCACTAAACCGTTAAGACAGGATAAGCATGAAGGGCACTTTATTTCCATGGGAATTAAACGTGTTTCTGGGTTGTATTAGCTGTTTGTATGAATTAGATACATCTTTTGCATATACTAATAATAACTTCATCGTATTGTTTTCATATTTTGCTTTTCATGTGGATTGTATGGACAACATTGAACACCACAAAGTGAACTGAATAACATTATATGTGTTTTGGTCCGTAATCGCCTACATGAGCTGATAACTCTGGCTATTATATTGTTAAGTCGATTGATGGTGGGTTCAACGAGCCATAAGTCAAACTGGTGACTGATCGATCACAAATACGAGTTATAAGGATACCTCGTAGGACATTGTAATTCGTGACGACGTTATGGAGTCCTAAATGTTTAACAACATTCGGTGCCAGGTCGTGGATGGGACGTCTATAGTGTTCCTAGAGTCGATTCTTTTGACTATCGACTGTCTCTTGAGATTAAGGCAGTTTTTGGGTGACTTTGGTTTCTTTCGCACGGTCGACCGTAACAGGAGGCCAAGCAGATTTTTACTGGGTCATTTCATACTGTGCTTACATCTGCAGGATTCGAGTTGAGGAAAATATCCAACCCTTTATCAGGTTTTGTTATTTCTCAGGGCCACTCGAGGAGTAGTAACTGAAATGCATGGTCATGCTCGAATAATGATTCGTTTATCAGTTGAGTTACTCTCTAGTCGGGAAAACCACTCTTGATACTTATCACTTGTAAAATACGACCTTTGTGAATGCGGATTTTGCAAATTGTTTTACATTGAGTGGGAGATATTTAAGGATATGAGAATCGGTTATCGCACATACACTTGTAAGGACAAGTGGGAGATTGTTGGAGCTAGTGTCCTCCACATTTAGTGTGATAACAGCTAAGGTTCACAGGGTATACTTTGTATTATAATCAGTTGATTAACGTTTATCGATAACGGTTGGCTTGCTAGATAAGTTTGACGTTATTGTCATACAGATGGCGGTGATCAACTGATCCCAAAAAGTCACACCTTAAGGATGTGTTTGAGAGATGTGATTATTTGAGAAAATAATCATATTGATGCCTTATTAAATGACTAAAAGGTTAGTCGATGTATTTGACTAAAAGGTTAGTCATTGTGATGATGATACGATTATTTAATAACAATTAAATAATGTTAGCTGGTAATTGAATATAAAATGTTATATTTAATCCATGTTTATAATGTTGGTCTATACTAAATGTAAACTGTTATATTTAACTTGGCGGATATGTATTACACGATATTATTATAGTGTATTGGTCCGACATTACTCGGTTTATGTGACGGTCCATTACTAGTAATAATTAGAATACATATTACATTATGTACATATTAAATGAGATATGCTAACTACCTAATAGAGGTTGAGAGAAATAAGGAAACTAGGTTTGATTTTTATTTCTTTCCTCTTGAGATCTCACGGCTACAAGGGAGTATTAAGAGGTAGAAAATAAAAACCCTAATCTACTCCTAATTCTCGCGGCACACAAGGAAAGAAAAGAGGAGAAAAATTCTGATTTTAACTCTCTCATTCATCTTCATATTCATGATCAATATACACACAAAATTAGAAGTAATTTTTGGGTATTCGTTCTAGCACGACGAAGACATTTCTTGAACCATCTTGGGTGCAACGATTAGGAGAATACCTACTTTGGTATTTGTTCTTAGGCCTTTTGCTAGGACCGAAGGTTATTTCTTAATCTCTTGTTTTATATTATGCAATTTCATTTATGACTAGAGATTCATATTGTTATAATTTCATTATAATCCGAATTTTTAAAGGGGAAGTATACCGATGTTTCCCCCACACTCAACTTCAAATCTAGTTGGGAAAAGAATCTACCATTGGTGGAGTTTTCTTACAACAATAGTTATCATGCCTCGATCAAGATGGCTCCTTATGAAGCTCTCTATGGAATAAAATGCCGAAGTCCTATTTGTTGGAATCAATTGAGTGATGTTCGTGATTTAGGTCCCAATGTTCTTGTTGAGACCATTGATCATGCGAAGGTCATCCGTGATACGATGAAAGCTGCTCAAGACCGACAAAAATATTATGCCGATGTCCGAAGAAGACCGTTGGAATTTTAAGTTGGAGATAAAGTGTTCTTGAAGGTATCTCCGATGAAGGGTGTTAAAAGGATTGGTGTAAAGGGTAAATTGAGCCCGAAGTACATTGGACCCTTTGACATTGTGAAAAGAATTGGTGTCGTAGCGTACAAGTTAGACTTGCCCCTGAAATTTAACAAAGTTCATGATGTCTTCCATGTTTCTCAATTGAGGAAGTACATTAGTGACCCAAGCCATGTTCTTCAAGCCGAAATTCTCGAGCTCGAACCGAATCTGTCCTTTGAAGGGAAGCCAATCTTTATTCTAGATCGCAAGGACAAAAAGTTGAGAAGTAAAGTGGTGCCTTTAGTGAAAGTTTTGTGGAGATGTGCTAATGTTGAAGAAGAGACGTGGGAACCAGAAGCTACCATGCGTGTTAAATATCCAAGCCTATTCGATTAAGGTATCTTTCTTTCGCTCAAGTTTCGAGGGCTCAACTTTTTAAAAGGTGGGATGATTGTAACACCCGCAAATGTACCCTATTTTATTTTAAAAAATTATTATACGGATATTAGTTAGCGTAATTTTAGATTTAGTTTAGAACTTAATTTCCCGTGTCTAATATAGAAAATCCGAGTTCGTATTCGGACTCTACGCGGAATTCCGTGTGGGTTACGCCTTAAGCCGCTTTTGGGCTTTTTTCCCCATATTTCTCCACTCACCTTATAACCCTAACTCCCTCACTTTTTCCACTCACCTTTTTCCTCACCAAGTAACCAAAACCCTAACCCCCATTTTTGGATGAACTTAAGCTCCTCTCTACTCATTCATTCCTCACTCAAATCCTTTAATTTTCATCATAATCTTCCCCTCTTATCGACCTCTACCTTGTGTGGTAATAAAATTACCGTCTTTCTCATTTTCAATTTTCCCGTCTTTCTGAAAGGTGAATTATATTCATCTTTTTTTTTTCTTTGTGTAGGTGGAGACCTTGACCCCGACTAGGATTACTGCCTCGTGGAGGATGACTTAGAAGACGATTGAAGACAAACAAAGGTAACGGTGATGGGTTACTCGATATCAATACGTGTTTTAATGCTTTAATTGATGTTTACTAAATGTCTAGTGACAATTATTAGGCATTTAATGTGTTTCGATATTAGTGAATATGGTTAGAGTTTGATGGGTAGTGTTAGAATTTGTGTTGGTTAATGATTGTTGATAGTTGTTGATAGTTGTATGTGGTATGTGGTATGTGGTCCCAGCCAGGTACCCGGCGGCCGGTCCACTTGACTGGCTGGGACATCCTGTATTTTTGATGGTTTTCGATTATTGCGGAAGTGCCAGTCAGGTAGCCGGCGGCCGGTCACCTTGACCGGCTGGCACCACATGAATTCTTCTTCTACTTCTTTCCTTATGTTCTCATTTATAATAGTTTGTACAGTTCCTTTATCGTATAAATTTACGTAATAGCATTAAATATTCATGTTTAGAATATATGATATCCCATTCGCTTATATCGCATGTTTTCGTGACGGTTTTTATATATCCCCCTTTGAGTCGGTTTTACCTATGTTAAGTGATATGAACTCTTATTTCCCGACTATACCTCGTTGCTCGTTAGACTGAAAGGTCGTTGGAGTAGGTGTCCTCCACAATTGTGCGCCACATAATAAACCTTATTAAGGAATATAATTGGGATATTTATTGACTATATATATGATTAGCCAGTTGATTAACGTAAATCAATAACGGTTGGCTGACTAGAGTTTGACGTTATTATCGAATGACGGCGGTGATCAACTGATCCCTTTTGGTCACACCTAAAGGATGATATCCAAATAGTAACTAATTATTTGTATATGATACAGTTAATTAGTCCATTACATATATTCGATATGTGCAAGAGTTAATTGTTCGAAATTGAGTTATGAACTCAAATTCGATTAAGTTTATTTTTCAATTATGCGATAATTGACTAATAAATTTATATCTTATTTTAATACGATTAAATAAGATTTAACTTAGTAATTAATCGGTAAATTACTAAATTAGTTGAGGTTTTGAGATAGAGGTAATTAGTTAATTATATTTACAAGGAGTTGTAAAATAAATTAACTAAGCATTGTGGGACCCATTATATATTGATATAATGGTAAAATATTACTTAAAATGTTGAGTACATATTATTTATTTATTTGAGTCATATAATTGTTATATGATCAAATTAACACTTAATTATATAAAATAATTAAGCATATGATTAATAAGTATTTGTGGGACAACTATCAAAAAAAATCAAAATGGACCAAATAAGGCCTCACATGGCCGGTCATAGTAGTGTTGGTAAGGTGATGATGGTTGCTTTTGTTCATGCTCACAAGTCACATGTGATTATGACATGAATAGTAACCTAAAATTATTTCATTCAACACTACACTCTACCACTTTGCATGTGATTAAAATAAGCAAAATAAGAGCCATTTTTGGCTCACCATGACCGGCCATATTGCCTATAAAAGGGCAATATGGTTGTTATTTTATTTGCTCAATTCTTGCTTGTTTTTCCTACATTCCTCAAAAACTCTTCCTCTCACTAAAACTCTCAGAATACTATTATTTCCTAAGTATTATTAGTGTAGTAATATAGTCTAATATTGGTAGTATTGTATCTATCTTATTATCTAGTTAATAATAAGGGTAGATTAGTTGGTATCATCTTGGTGCAACTTGAAGGAGGTCTTCTAGTTTGGAGATTATTCTTGTTCATCCATATTAGTAGCTCAAGAGCAACAAGAAGGAGTTCATGTTGTGCCCAATTAATTTCCATATCAATGTGAGGAAATTTCTTCTTTTATATAAATGTCTTTATATTTGCATGCAAGTTACATAGATCATTAAATATTAAATTAACAAGTAATTTAGTAACTAATTAGAGGAGTCTAATTAAGTTCTATGGACTTTCATGTGGTATCAGAGCTAGCTTGTAGCATGCATGTTCATTTTGGACAATTTTTATTAAAGTTATAAGATAACTAATAAATCAAAAATTTACGCTACAATATGATTCTGACAAAAATATTTGGTGCATGTATACCTACTAATATCAAAATATTTGTGGTCAAATTTCGTGATTAGAGGGATTGATTTGCTATTTATTTTGAATTTTGGCTTTTAAACCGAGTTAACATGCATTTTATGAGTTAAAAGTTAACTAAAAATAGTTTCATGTTGATTCTGGCCATTAAATTTTAATATGATCTCGCATGCATGTCTTACATATTGTATGTAAAATTTCGTGATTTTGAAGTAAGTGTTTCATGTTTATTGGTGTTTATACGATAAAAGTCGATAATATGAGATTATAATGTTCATAAAATTTAAACGTCCATTTATGGTCTTGAAAATTTTTGATACATTTTAAATTCTGATATTGATCATCGTGGTGAAATTTCATAATTTGTTTCACTGTTTTACTATATTGAATTATTTTTATTTGATAAAACCATTAAATACAAAGCTATTTGTTCATAAAATTAATTTCAAATTTTTGAGCAAATGTTCTTTATTTTTATAGTTCCTGGAAATGTTTCAGAATGTAAAAAATTTTTGGTTTCAAACTTTTATGATGTGTATATTTTATTTTGGGTTTATTTCATAATTGTTATGATTAACCGTTATATTTAGCAAATGAAATCAAATCGACCTAATTAATGACCAAAAAAATTAGTAGGGACTAATTTTGAGTTCTTAAACAGTTTAGTTAATTAGTTTGAATTTAAATGAGATTTAAATGTTGATATTGATTTTTAATTGTTAAAAATCAAAAAATCACGTAAAATCGAGCTACAATGAGCATGAATGTGTTTAGGACGATTTTGGCATGATTTTTGCAGAAATTTATTTTATTTATGGTTGAATGAATGAATGTCATTTATTTAATAATTTATGCAAATTTTGTACCTAGTATGGCCTAGTTATTTTTAATCGTTATTACCCGTAATGTAAGCGAATAACGGTTTGGTTGTAATTTTATTGCGATCTTGTATCGCCAGTTTGTATAATTTAATAATTTCATTTTATAGAATAAATGTATAATAGGAATTTGTATATTTGTATATTTGTAATTATTTTTATGAAGACCGGTGACTCCCTCAAGACAGTGCCATTTTTGGAAGGTGTTCCAAGTGAAGATGTAACAACCCGAAAAATGCCGATTTTTCTAGTTAAAATATTTACTAACACTTTTCAGTAGAACTTAAGTTTTTAAAATAGGAATTTTTGTTCCGAGTCTTATTTTGAAATTCCGCGTTCGTATTTGGAATTTTTGAGGGATTCCATGAAAAGACCGGTTTTAGTCATCTTTGACTTTTCTTGACTTTTAAGTCGTCTTTGACTTTTCCTTGACTTTTAAAGTCGTCATTGACTTTTTCTTGACTTTTAAGTCGTCCTAAACTTTTCTTGACTTTTAAGTCATCTTCGACTTTTCTCGACTTTTCAGTCAACTTTGACTTCCGTTGACTTTTCCCGACTCGTCTCATAAGTATGAAGACCGAAATTTTATTTAAAAAAAATAATATTTTTGATTTATTTTTATTTAGATTTATTAAGATTTATCATAATTTAATATAATTATTTTGAATTTATTCGGAATTTAAAGAATAACGTTTACGGTTTTAACCGAACGTCATTTAACTATTCCCGACTCATCGTAAAGCGCGAAACAAAATCGAAACTCGACTTTGGCATGAGTCACACGCGCGTGTCATCGCTTTCCACTCACCATAAGATATTTTAATTGTTTTGAATAAACTAATCAAATATCTAGATATTTATTAACTTTATCGATCAGTTAACGAAAATTACGCAAATCGTTTACAAAACTGACCCGACAGTCACCATATCACACGGTTTTTCCTCTCTCTGTGACCTTGATATTTTCTTTCTTTTCATTACAATAACATAATATCTTGATATTTAATTCAATTAACTTAATATCTAATTAATTACGGTAATATAATTATTATCCCGGGTCAATTCCATAACAACAATTACAAAACCCAACTCACTATTTTGGCCTATATTTACACGGCACTCATCCACTCATTCCTACTCACAAACAACTTTTCATTTTTCAACAAAACAACTTTTCATTTTTCAACAAATCAAATTAAGATCAAAATATCACTTTCTTTAATCGTTCTTGAGCGTTCTTCGCGTTCTTCATCCGTTCTGCATCGTTCTTGAGCAAAACCTTCATAAAATCTTCGTTTCTTAATTAAATCCATCCTAATTTATATTTCTAGACTCTCCTCTTCGCTCCTCATCTTCTAGTACGGTTTATTTTCAATTCCGTCAAAATCGTTTTCAACACTTTAATTATGGAAAATCAAAGTTTTAATTCTAATAATGTTTTTCTTGTCATTTCTTATAGGGGCAGACTTTGAAGACGAGTTTGGTGACTCGTATATTTTAGGAGAAGATTAGAAGACGGGTTTCTTATTTTCTTAGTTCTTATTATTTTGGTGCTACTTGATTTTAGCTTGCTAAGGTAACGATTCCGAGTTACTCGACGGATAAATGTTACATAGCTTTGGTTTACTTTAGTTTTTGGTTCATCTTTAGTTTTTGTTCATATGATTATGGTTTTATGATTTTAGTTAGTAACATGATAAGTGGTTGATTTTATTATGTTGTAGGAATTTATGAATATGTTGGTGTCCCTGTTATATTTTTATGATTTCTTCATGATGATGATTGTTGCATGTTGGATGGTTAAATTGGATGTTTAAAAATGGATGTTAGTAATTAAAAACCTGTTAGAATTAATTGGAAATTTGGATTGTTGCTTTGGTTGTGTGAACCGTGGAGGAGGGGCCAAACCGGACCAGACCAGCCGGTCCAGGCCGGTTCAGACCGGTCTGGGCTGGTCCATGGTGGGTCCGGGTTTTGGTCTTTGGGTTGTGTCAATGTTTGATTTTTTAATTGTTGTTTTGACGGGTTTTAATTATGTTAAAGCATGCGGGAAATAATTAGAAACGGTTTTTAGTAAAACCGTTAAAAAGGCCAAAACAGCC
>JAIUZE010038027.1:0-11981 GCA_022085475.1 Heliosperma pusillum | reverse complement strand
TAGGCGGAAGAATTCATTGCTTTACATCAAACCCTATCAACAAACCCGACTCAAGAGGTCAAGGGGGATGATGGAAGTCAAGTCAAAGCAAAGGGAGATGAAATGTTAGTCAAAGGCTTCTGGAGGACCACTTACCCGATTGGGGAAGTGTGTACCCGATCGGTGATGTTCGCTGCTCCGCACAAATTGCTTCAACTTCCTATTTTTGTCCTATATGTTCAATGCTTGACCCCTTCCCCACGAAACCATAATGCTATATAAAGAGCTTCAGCCACGACAACTCAGATCATCTCTTCACACAACATCTCTTCTCCTCTTACATTTCTCTTTAGTTTAGTTTTTCTTCTTTCTCTTATCTTTCTTAGTTTAGTTTAGTTTGAGTTTTCTTTAGTTTATTTTAGTTCTAAGCTTTCTTCAATTGTAGTTGTTCTACTTGTAATTGGAATTCAAGTTTCCGGGTTTGCATTTCCTATTCAAGTTCTCATTCCATTTCGATCTTTGCTCATCCTTTTCGGTAATCCTTATTCTTGTTTTTACATTTCCTTTATCATGTTTACCATTCTTAGTTTTATATTCTTAGTTGCTCTTTCATTGTTAATCATGCATAAGTAGTCACCTTTCTAGGGTGTAGGGTAGCCATGTTAGGTTGATTAAAAGATGATAATTGGATAAAAGAAGTTATGCCTTTAAAACATTGTGTCTATGCATGTTTGGATTGTAACGATAGCTAACGATTTCTGGCCGAAAATCATTGACTAAAATGGAATTCTTTTCCAAGGTAGAGATACGTGAATTGAATAGACAAAGCATGACATGGTAGATTAAGACCTAGTAAATCGCCTAAACGCCTGCTAGACTATCTGATCTATGATTGTAATGAACACTTCATTCTTACGAACTCACAATGAATGATTTGCATATCCTAAATCCAATTTCATCAATACGTTAATCTACATGTGTGAACCTATTTCCCTAGATTTTTTCTTTATTGTATTGTTAACATTTTTATTATAGCATTTAGTAATTAGTGACAAACATTTGCCAATCGTACAAGATAGAACTCTAACCATAACTATTCACAAGTATCTCCCGTCTCCCCAAGATCGACCCCTTACTTCCCTAATTACATTAATTTGTTGTTAGCCTAGTCTTGGTTATTTATCTTTTACTAGGGTACGCGACAACCCTGTCAATACCAACATTAGAATTACTACGATTGTCTAAGCCTTGTAGCGGTATATTCCTCTCGGATTCGTACCGACTTTTTAATGGGTCCTAACGTCCTCTCAGCATGGTTAGGTCACTAAACCCCTATTGGTAGTCCTAATTCCCATCCCAACTCTCGTTACAAAGACGGAAATTGACTAATACAAACAATTGTTCATTGCCACTAAACAAAGTTATAGAATTTGACACAACCAAAGGAAGAAACAAACTAGGTGGTTCTATTGGTATCGACTCTTCTTTTAATCCATTTTAACTAGCAAATCATTTCAATATTACAATTCTATTTATTGTATTTACACAATGGTAATCTTACAATGTTATATCTAATTTATGTGATTAAGTAAATTAATAGGAAAAAGATGTCAGAAATTAAACTAAGAAATAGAAGTACTACAATGATTACGGTGATTATATTAATAATGATTCTAATGATGAATTTCATGATTATATGATTAGGCAAAATACAATATGAAATGTTAAACAATATTTCGGTTTTGACTAGATTACTTTTAGATGAGTTTCCTAACAACAATAATATGAGAATAATACTAATTAGATTAAAATTCATGATGAAGATTGCATAAGTAAAGGATAGAGAATTACCGAGATTGAAATGCAAATTATGTAAGAATGAAAGTAAATAACAAATATCCAACCCAATGTAATGACAAACACTTATTGAAACACAAGAGAAGTACTAAGAAGTGGCTGTAAAAACAAATCTAGAATTGCATAAACTATGAACTAAAACTTGTATAAAAGAAAGATGTAATGCTAGATTGTGAGTTGTGTAAATTGTATTCTAAGTTGTGTTTTGATTCATGTTTATTTGTGAGCTAATCCTTGGCTTTTATAGGGCTGCATGGCTGCACATCCGCGTCCAAATTCATACCCTAGACAAAGCCTTTAGTCACTCCATTTAAGCTTGGTAGAAGAAGAGCCAAGAGACGTTCACCCGCAAACATACCCGATCGGGTATGTGGTAATCCGATCGGGTATGTAACCCAGATGGATTTTTCCGTCTCTTCCAATTTCGTCTTTGGGCACGAAATCCTATGCCTTGGTCTTGGTCAATATAACACGTAATTGGGCTTGGGCTAGTCCTCCTTTGACTTGGGTTGATGTTTTCCTTTGAGAAACAAAGTCAAAGTCCAAGATAAGTCCATTCGAGGAAGGATGTAGCGAAATCGTAGTCAAATCGTGAAATGGCTATCATCGGTTCCTTGAAATCTTGTATTCTAGTGCCTTTGCTCCATAAAGTAAGAAAATATAGCAAAACCGCTTCATTTCCTATAAAACGCGACAAAGTACGCAAAACAGCTAGAATAGCAATATTAGCTCGTTAATCACTTAACAAAGTGCATAAATCATGTAGAAATCGAGCTAAAACGGGGGATAAATTAGTACAAAATATCACTTATCACATCACCTTGAACTCAAAGTGACCATACCTTGTACTAAAAGCGGTCTTCGGAATATCGGCATCACGAACGGGAATTTGGTGATAACCGGATCTAAAATCGATCTTGGAAAAAGTAGAAGCACCCTTTAGTTGATCAAACAAATCTTCAATTCTCGGTAGAGGATACCTATTCTTGATTCTAATCCGGTTCAACTCACGGTAATCGATACAAAGCCTCATGGAACCATCTTTCTTCTTCACAAAAAGAACGAGAGTACCCCAAGGCGAGGCACTTGGTCGAATGAAACCTTTCTCATTCATATCATCAAGTTGCTTCCTTAACTCTTTCAATTCGGTTGGAGCCATACGGTAAGGAGCATTGGCTATGGGTCCAGAACCCGGTACAAGATCAATAGAAAACTCAACATCACGCTCGGGAGGAATCCCGGCAAGTCTTCGGGGAATACATCAACGAATTCACGTACTATAGGCACATATGCAATATTTGGTAAGGAGGTAGTTGTAGAAGTCACAATACACAAGTATGCTTGGTGACCCTTTCTTACCATACTCACAAATTTCATTGCGGAAATCAACGACACACCCTTTCGAGGATGAGATCCCTTATAGGTTATTCTAACTCCTAAAGGACTCTTTAAATAAATCGTTTGATCTCTACACTCGAACCTATCATGGTATAACGCTAACCAATCAATACCTAGAATTACATCGAACTCTCCTAGAGGAAACTTAAGGAGATTAGCGGGAAAGATAGTACCCGCAATAGAGATTGGAACGTTTGGATAAAGAGTAGAACAAGAGATAATCTCTCCAGATGGTAAGGATATGGGAGTATCCTCACTAGAAGTAGGCTCGATTGTTAATTTATTAGCATATGTGGAAGACACAAAGGACATAGAAGCACCGGTATCAAATAGAATAAGACACGGTTGCTCTAAGATTGGGAACATACCCGTATTTATCTCCGGATGAGCATCGGCTTCGGCTCGGCTCAGAACGAAGATAGAACCCTTGGGTTTGGCAATTGGAGGAGGCAACTTCCAATCGGGGCAATCATCATAACGGTGACCACTCCTTTTGCAAAAGAAGCAAACATAAGGTCGGTTGTAACATGATACACCGGGGTGGTGTGGTTGTCTACAACGGTTACAAAAGCGACCTTGAGCTTGAGGGGGAGCATATGGCCTATGAGCCATGTTAGAAGTAGCTCGGGGAATGAAAGGAGCGGGAGCTCTTGCACTTGAATTTGGAGGAGGATTGAATCTCCTCTTGTTGGCATAAGAATTGGAAGACAAAGGAGTAAACGGCCTTTTCCGATAGAAGTTTGGCCTAGGAGTGAAGGAAGGAGGGGAACTCTTCATCATTGCTTCTTCTTTGATAGCCCTCATAGAGTTTTCGGCCCATAGAGCATCATCGTACAATTCTCCAAAGGATGTAGAATTTCTCCGCACCTTGCTTTGGAGTAAAGCACTAAGCTTGTTGCGGTAGTAGAAAGCTCGGTCCTCGCCATCTTTTATGAGCCTCAGAGCAAAGTGAGCAAGCTTGTTGAACTCCGTGGTGAAGTCTTGTGCCGACAAGTCACCTTGCTTGAAGTCAATAAATTCCTTGAGTTCCTTGGGATAAAATCGGCCTTCAACTAGAGCTTTGAAACAAGCCCAACTGAAATCGGTTTCAAGAGTAGCGGTGGCACTAATAATAGCCCACCAATTATCGGCTTCCCTTACAAGGAAATGCTTAGCAATCCTCACCTTGTCCTCTTCACGGACTTGGTATAAATCAAATTGCTTCTCCATTTCTCGAAAACATTCCGATAGCTCGGTAGGGTCCGGCTCTCCACCATAAGGTATAATCTTACTCCTAGATATTTGGCTAGCCACCCAAGCGTAGCCTCCTTGGTGGTTATCTTCTCTACGAGGGGGGACATGGTTGGCTTGAGCAATAGCTGCATCTTGCAGATTCTTTAGAACTTGAGTAAGAGCTTCTAGCATAACATTCTCTACTACTCGAGGTCTAACCATCTTCATAAGAAACAAAAACAAATCAAGTTAATCCTAACACTTAGCATAAACAAATAGACTACCAAGTAAATGAAAGTTCATAGACCTTAATTAGATTCCTCTAATTATTTACTAAATTACTTATTAATTTAGTTTATAATGATCTATGTAACATGCATGCAAATATAAAGACATTTACATAAAAGAAGAAATTTCCTCACATTGATATGGAAATTATATGGGCACAACAAGAACTCCTTCTTGTTGTTCTTGAGCTATAAATATGGATGAACACAAGAAATCTCCAAACAAGAAGACCTCCTTCAAGTTGCACCAAGATGACACCAAATAATCTACCCTTATTATTAACTAGATAATAAGATAGATATAATACTACTAATATTATGACTATATTACTACACTAGTAATACTTAGTAAATATTAGTATATGAGAGTTTTAGTGAGAAGAAGGATTTTAGAAAGAAGTATGACAATTGAACAAAAATCAAGTAATTAGAAAAATGAACACAATGCTCATTTTAAGGCCATTTGGCCGGATATTTAGTCCACAATGGACTATTATTTGTTCAATTTTATCACATGCATTTGAGTGTAGTGTTGTAGAAAAGATGATGATTGTTTACTACTTGTTATGTCACTTTCAATAAGTAACTAAAGAGTAAAAACAAGAACAAAAATCATCACCTTTGAACTACAACATAACCGGCCATTTAGGCCTAGTTGGATCCATTTTGATTTTTGATATTTGTCTCACAAATACTTATTGATCATATGGTTAATTATCTTGTATAATTAAGTGTTAATTTGATCATATAACAATTATATGACTCAATTAAATAAATAATATGTACTTAACATTTTAAGTAATATTTTACCATTATATCAATATATAATGGGTCCCACAATGCTTGGTTAATTTATTTTAAAACTCCTTGTAAATATAATTAACTAATTACCTCTATCTCAAAACCTCAACTAATTTAGTAATTTAACGATTAATTACTAAGTTAAATCTTATTTAATCGTATTAAATAAGATATAAATTTATTAGTCAATTATCGCATAATTGAAAAATAAGTTTAATCGAAATTTGAGTTCTTAACTCAATTTCTAAAATTAACTCTCGTACATATCGAATATATGTAATGTACTAATTAACTGTATCGTATACAAATAATTAGTTACTATTTGGATTTCATCCTTTAGGTGTGACGAAAGGGATCAGTTGATCACCGCCGTCAAACGACAATAACGTCAAACTCTAGTTAGCCAACCGTTATTGATTTACGTTAATCAACTGACTAATCATATATATAGTCAATAATTATCCCAATTATATTCCATAATAAGATTTATTATGTGGCGCACTATTGTGGAGGACACCTACTCCAACAATCTCCCACTTGTCTGACACAAGTGTGCGTCACCGATTCTCTTGTCTCTTTATCACATCTCCCACTCAACGCAAGGTGTCTTCCAGGTCGCACTTGCGATTGACAATATCTAGAGTGGTTTTCTCGATAGGGAGAGTAACTGTCTGACCGTAAAATCTACCATAGATCTCTTTCCGAGCGTGGCCACGCATTTACAGTAACTTCTCCTCGAGTGGCCTAAAGATGTTTTTTACCCAACGTGGGTGGACAATTCCTGTTGATCCATCTACTCTGTATGATGCAGATCACCATGATCCAGAAGAAGTCCATCGGCCTCCTTTTACGGCACGACCTAGAACATCAACCAAAACCAATCGGAAACTGCACCGACTCAGATAGACGGTCGCCAGTCAAAATAATCGACTTATAGGAATAAGATAGAAGACCCTGCCACGACCAGGCATCAAATAATTGATTTAAGGGTCTCTACAATGTCACTGTCCGACAGAGTGTCATACAGTCTGTCTATGTAAACGACCAGTCATCTCCATGACCCCATGGTGCTGAACCAACCATCGATCGACCTAATCTAGTCATTTCGAGACGTCACCTCATTGAGTGACTAGGGACAAAATACTAAGTTCGTCCTGTTCACTTGAATTGGGTTCAACCTTTCTTTCAACCAATTCGGATAAACAAAGTATTAAAATTTAGTCAAACTAAATAAGGGAGTTTTTAATGAAACTCTAACAATGAATGCGATTATCAAATATTTGGAAAAATTGATACGCTATCAATAATTTCATATCTTATAATCTTTAGCAATTCAGGTACATATTTCAATCACCATTGAAA
The DNA here is from genome assembly GCA_022085475.1 of Heliosperma pusillum. Taxonomy (NCBI): domain Eukaryota; kingdom Viridiplantae; phylum Streptophyta; class Magnoliopsida; order Caryophyllales; family Caryophyllaceae; genus Heliosperma; species Heliosperma pusillum. The sequence continues at coordinate 5,085 of JAIUZE010038027.1, read as the reverse complement.
TGACATGACTATCATGTTCAGCCTGCAAAAACATGGCTAATGGATTAGCAATACTTGCATCTTTCCATCGTTCTGATTGCTATTTCTCTTTGTCTACGTAATCTCATATTACATAAAACTTTCTGAGTACGTGTCTAGGTTTGAATCTAGACTTAGGACTCTTGGCCTAAAGGTAGCTCCCACTGTTTTACCAGTATAATGGGATAGGATATACAACTATATGAACTATTTCTAGTCCCTCCAAGCTACCTTCATATGCATCATCATATGACGCAATGTACTCCATTTCCGTTGTTAAATCCGCAATGATAAACTGCCTGGAACATTTCCAGCGGATACATGACATTTATATTTTAAAATGTCACTCCTATTAGGAACCTGTACGTTTCTTAAACTCAATATTAGACACTTCTAATATCATTATACATTTAATTTACTCTTAAACTAAATAAATCTTATGCATGCATAACTAGATATAAAAGAAAGAACCATTTCTTACATTGATTATATGGAAATGGGCACAATATTTGAACTCCTTTCAAATATTGATCTTGAGCTAGTAAGATGAGGATGAATTCCAAGTTTCAAAGTAGAAACTCTCCAATTAGTTGCACCCAAGACTACCCTTAATCTCTACAAAATACTACACTAGTATATAAAGTAGAAGCCCTTAAAATAAATCTAATAACCTCTTATTATTACACTAGTAATATTATTAGAAATATGAACTAAGAATTTTAGTGAAAACTTCTTAAGTTTTTAGAGTAAGAAAGGATTTAGAGAGAAGTAGAGATTGCATGAATGAATTATATGAGGTAGTGTATTGTATAAATAAGAGGAAAAACAAGCCATCTTTTGGCTTGTGAAAACCGGTCACACACACCCCACATGGGTGGGGTGTTGTCACTTCCAATTGTTCTTAACAATGTAAAAAGGTTGAGTGTTGGTAATAGTTTTGGGTATGATTATGTCTAATTTCCAATTAGAATAATACACAAAAATAATCACCCTCTTGGTACACTACCAAAACCGGTTCACCCATGTAATATGGGTGTCCATTTTATTTTTGCAATTTGTCATTTGTCACAAGTGTGACATGTGACATATAACATGTAATTTTGCTTATAAATGTGCATTTAACCAATTTAAATGCAATTTCATAACAAATAAATTAGACTTAACATTTTAAGTCACATTTTATAATTACATGTAAATAAAATGGGTCCTCTCATATTTGGTTAAAATAATCTACAACAATTGTAATTATAATTAACCAAATTAACTTATCTCAAATGTTTTATAAACATAATGCATTCTTAGTAATATAACAATTAAATTACTAAAATGAATCTTATTTAATCATATTACAATAAGATATATTTCTCACTCACAATTTGAACTTGGTTCATTTTAAGGGATTAATTAATCTGTATCACTATACAATTAATTAATGTACATGATTAGGGGATTGTCCTTTAGGTGTGACCTCAAGGGATCAACTGATCACCACCGTCATACGACAGTAACGTCAAACTCAATTGAGCCAATCGTTACCGATTTATGTTGACCAGTTGACTATAATATTCATCATCCCTTTGTATTCTTATTATTGAGATTTAATTATGTGATCGCACTATTGTTGAGGACACTTACTCCAACAATCTCCCACTTGTCCGAGACAAGTGTGCGTCACCAATTCTCTTGTCCTATTACAAGATCTCCCACTCAATGCAAGGTGTCTTGCAGGTCGTCCTTGTATTTGATCATATCAAGAGTGGTTTCCTCGATCTGGAGAGTAACTGTCTGACCGGAATTATCTACCATAGATACCTTCCGAGCGTGGCCACGCATTTTCAGCTTACTCCTCCTCGAGTGGCCTTGAGATTTAAAAACAACCCTGACAAGGGGTGGACAATTCCTATCGCACTATTCCCTTTGCATAGCCACAACTCATCATGACCCAAAAGATGCCCATTTGACCCCAGTTACGAAGGTCGTAGAGCATAAATCAAAGTCACTCTGAAACTGTGCCACCTTAGGTGAATAGTCTTTAGTCAAAGAATTGACTCAAAATAATACTAGTAGCTCTTGCCACGACCAGGCTACAAGAATTGCCAGAATTCTATAAGCGGTCACTTCCCGACAGAGTGTCTCATACAGTCTGCCTATGTGATCGATTGGTCATCCCTATGACCCTATGAGAGTCGAACTTGCCATCAATCACACCACAATCTAGTCACTTCGAGATGTCACCTCATATAAGTGATTATGGGCCAATACTATGTTAATACATTCCACTTTAATGGGGTTCAAAATTGTCTCTACAACCCATTTGGATTTAACAAAGCACAAAACAAGTTTTAGAAACTCAAACGATAAATGTGGTTATCATATATGAACAATCAACACAATGTTATTGCTTCATATCATATAATCTAAAGTTTATTTCGTCCATGACAATTCATGACGATCTCATTAAATGCAATAAAGGCTTGGGTAGTGAATATACCATATATTCATTTATTCCAACCTTGTGAATTGCTTTTTCCTTCCATCCAACGTTATTCCTAATAACATGAATTCATCTATATACATTTCTAGATCTCTATCTAGTGTTGGGCTCTTTAACTTTGAAAGATACTCCCACTTGTTATCATGATAACTGATAGGTATTTAGGTGAAGGGATCTACTATTAGTTCCTTTTAAACCACCTTATCCTCATCATAATGTACTAGGTCTCTATTTCTAGAATTTATAATGATTGACTCTTCAATCATTCTTTTAGTTATTCGCTTCTTGTATAACAAAAGTACACCTAGGATTTCGATAAATCCTTTTATAAGTTTGGAAATTTGGGTTTGTGTAACCTTTACCACATTGTCAAATTTTCTCTACCAAACAGAAGAATGAATCCCTAGTTCTCCTTGAGAACCCTATGGATTTTCTAATAGGCTATCCAATGACACTCATTTGGATTGTTTGTTTTAGGCTTGTCATGCTCCCAGCATACAATTCATTTAGGTATGTGCATGTAATGGCATATATGATTGGTCTCATGCGATCAACAACTCTTAGGTTCAGTGGATGACTATGACCCTTTCATAGTGATCCCACTTTTATCAACATAAACAACCTATTTAACTTGTTGAAGAGATTAAGGATCTTATCGATATAAGATACCTTTTAAATGCCAAACTAAAATCTTCTATTCCACAATAGACTTTGATTTTAGTATACATGTTGTCCTCTTTCATCCAATATTAAAATCCAACCACTCCTTTCAAAAAAGGTAATATGAATATGTCACTCTCAATGAGTGAAACGTCATTCACGTGGAGAACAATTTCTCCCACTGAACTTCATGTCTTACATGATGACTTAAACTCCCACTTAACTTCATGTTTATACATGACTTTAACTCCCACTGAATTTCATGTCTATACATGACTTTTCGACAATTCAAGTCAAACCCTTCTTCTATCTTATAATAGAAAAGATCATCATAACCTCTAGGTAGATACATACAATAGGCTTGTGTCATGTACACATCCTATTCCAAATCCCTATTTGGACATGATGTTTTGATGTGTATCTGGCACACACATATTATGAGGTATTTCAGTGATGATTTGGATCTAAGCAAAGTTACGCATTAACTTAGCTTTTGTAGACATCTACATGTCTATCCATGCAACTATAATTGGACACTTCCAATTAAAACATTTTATTTGCATAGATTCCATTTAGTTTCATAAGTCTCTCATGTTAGAAAATCAAATTTTAAAATTTCTAGGTGCTTCCACTTACATAGATCAGAATCTTATTTTTCAAGAACATTTTCTTTTGGTCTTGTCACTAGTCTAAGGATTCACCTAAGAACGCTTTCTTTTGGTCTCCTCATTAGTCTTGAGTCTAACATAAGAACATATTCTTTTGGTTTCCTCACTAGTTCCTAACTAGTTTTTCGTTGTGGCTTATTTTCTCCCACTCTATATTTAGAAAAATACAACTATTTTCTTTAAAGATAGCCTTATGAGCCACAAACAATTTTGTACTCATACTTGTAAGGGAGGTAGAAGTATCACAACATGACTTTAAGTGATCTACTAAAGACTTCTTTGTAAAGACATCGAATCTTAGCTTCAACATAGACTAGTTCTATAAGAACTAAAGAGGTGAACTCATATTCATGTCATTTACTTTCTTTATAAGTGGTTTGGCCAATTGATTTGGTAGATTCCCTATTTTGAGTTCAATAACTCAATTTCGACTTAGCAATTGATCTTTCAAAGTGAGAATCGAATTCTTAGTCTTCTATTAAAATGATCCAATCATCATAATTCTAATATGATCAATTTGAGTCGATACAATTTATGTTATTAGCAAGTAGAGTATGATGACAAGTTTTTAGAACTAAAAGTTTCAATAAACCGAGTGACTTGAGTTGAAAACCAAGTCACTAATATCCAATTACAACCAAAAGTAAATAAAAGGAATTAAACAAATTTCCATGTCAAACAAGGAAATTATAAAAGTTCTAAAAACAATGTCTCAAAATACATCCCAAAATTTTGACAATTCAAAATGAGACCAAGCTTCCATAGGTCTTCAATCATGGGTAGCTACCTTAACTTCCCTTGAAGAGCTTTCTTAGGCTTGCTTGTTCTTGCCTTTATCCTTGCTAGGATGCCCTAATTACAATTAAATAAGGTAAGAATCACAACTCGTATCTATATACCAAAGTTGAGATCATAACATAAGCGATAGGGATAAATTACCAACTGAAACATCTTTCCAGTTTTGATATCTCCAAGATATTTAGTACAATTCCTCTTCCAATGCCCTATGTCATTACAATGATGGGCATGGGAGAGCTATTCTCAATAGCTTTACCCTTTCCCTTGAAGGTGGAGGGCTTCTTCCCTTTACTACCACCTTTCTTGAACTTCCCCTTGCTATTTTATATCCTTGGAGGTGCTAACATTTAGTCTCATGTCTCTCTCGGCTTGCACAAGCATCTTGCGCATTTCATGAAGAGAGGTTTTCATGTTTTGCATATTGTAGTTTACCCTAAACTACACATA
>JAIUZE010038018.1:0-18461 GCA_022085475.1 Heliosperma pusillum | reverse complement strand
GTGGCGGCAAGGGAGGCCGAGGAAGGGATGGCCGAAAAAAAAAAAAAAAAAATTTTTTAAAATTTGGCCGGCGGCCGGTGGTGGCCGGTGCCGGTGGCCGGCGGCCGGCGGTCGGTGGTGGCCGGCGATGGTTGCCGGAGGTGGGAGATGAAAGAAGGTGAGAAATGTTTATGAATTTTTTGGGTTTTTGAATTTTTTGGGTTTTGAATTTTTTGGGTTTTTGATTTTTGTGGGTTTTGATTTTTTTGTGTTTTAGAGAGAGATGGAGGGATGAAATTATGTGAGATGAGAGAGAAGTGGATGAGTGGAAAGTCTTATATATTGAATTAAGATGGGATTAGTGGTTAATTAATAAAGATGAGAGAGAGTGAAAAATTAGCCCACTAATCCATTTTTGAGAGCTTCAATCTCAGTCATCCATCTCCAAGATCCAAGGGCCTATAAAAGGACTTATGGACTCACCTTTCCTAAGAGGACTTACATGATCCTTTCTCTATATATATATATATATATATATATATATATATATATATATATATATATATATATAGAGAGAGAGGCAAGATCCGGTGAGTCCACCTAAATATTTGGGTCCATGAGTCCTGATATGGACTATTGGATGTAAAAGAAATGAACTGTTGAGATTGTTACACGTCTACCACCATTATTCCCAATGTCTAATGTCAGTTAAGCAAAAAAAGAAAGGAAAACCTCTCTCTCTCTCTGCCTAACCCTAATATTCAGAAAAACCAAACAATAAACCTAAAATCTCTCCCAAATTCCACAATTTTGCTTTAGATTTCAACAAATTTCGACTGGAAATCAACATTCAACACTAATTCGTTCTATACAATTGAATAATTCACTAATTTCTCTAGAGATTCATACAGGTATATTTTTTTAATTTCCGGAATATTTAGTTAACTATTTCGTATTATTTACTTGTGAATCTTAATTTTATGAGACATCATTGAATGTAAGTTGAATTAGATGCATAAAAGATAAGTTTACATCAAAATATCAAACTAATTATAGAGTAATTTTTCTTATTTTCATTTTCTGTTTGTATAATTGTTTAGAATTGTTAAAATCTCCGCCATAGATGATTTTAAACTTCATTTTTGTCTATTATATTATCATAGTGAACTATTTAAGTACAATGAATTGTATTTTGTAGTTGTTCATTAGATGTTCTTCAGTTTTATTGCATAAGTTAGGTTTTTCTTTTGTTTAATTCTAGAAATCATGATTTACTACTACAAAATTGATCTTTTTGAAAATGTAGTTGATTTACTGAGAGATAGTATTCATTTAATGAGCAGTGTAGATATTCACGTTGGCTATGATAAAAAAAACGAAAAATGTGATATTGTTGTTAGTATAATGTGATATTGAATGTGAAAATTAGTAGGATATTTAATCATCTTTTGTCGATATCATTCTTGTTGGTGTAGTATTCCCTAATATTATGAATGATTTTTGTTTTGTTGCACAACTCTTCTCATACTCTTTTGTGAGTAAGGATAGTATTAGTGATAGTATTTATTAACTCGATATTTGATCTTGCTATCCTACTATAAAGAATGATCTAAGTTATACTAATTGAGGTTTATTTGCATTTATTTATAGAGGAGATAATTGTGGACAAGATGATGATGGTGACAATGATGATGATGATGATGATGATGATGATGGACAAGAGCTCAAAACACAAAAAAAGCGATACAAAAGTAGTTACAAGTGCTAAGGGTAGATATGTGACTATTGAGAATATATTGACATAAAGCTTTAATAGACAACACGTTGATTTAATGTTGGTAGGATGAGTAATCTTTTTAGTTGACCTAAACTAGTTTTGCAGCTGGTATTTTGTGATATTGGTTAATAGTTGTAATGATATTGTGTCTTGTATGTAGTGATATTGTTTCTTAATATATATATATAACAAAAGCACAGGGTTAACATAATCCTTATGACTGTGCTATTGTTTTTGGTGAAGTGTGATATTATGTTTAGTAAGTATGATATTCTTTGTTAATGCTTGTAGTACATCATTATCAACAACATGCTGAAGAGACAGACTAAATTATTGTGATATTGTTACAAGCAAAAAGTGATATTGTTAATGGATCTGTGTAATATAAGTAATGGCACAGTGAGATATTGTTGATCCAATTGTGTGATATTGTTAACCGCATCATGTGATATTGCTTGCTATAACGCGTGATATTGTTTACAATATCCTGTGATACTTATACAGATATATATTGTTTATTAAACGTAAAACATAATTAAAAAAATGGTAAATCATGATACAACTTGATATTGTCAGTGAGTTGCTCAAATATAGCTTCCTTACAAATTGTATTACTTTACCAAAGTTATAAGAGTAACATAGTTCTAACCAAAAATATAAACAATGGTCATGATCTGATATTTTAGTTGGTATTAAAGTGTGATGTTCATTTCAACATTATGTGATATTTTTATACACTGGCTGTGATATTGTTTCTTAACATGAAATGAGAGGCATTGTAAAGTACGTGTAGAATAACTTGTGATATTATTTCTAAGTATCACAAAACTAAAATATAGATGGCAAATTCGATTGAAGTTTTCTGATATCGATAAGAAAAAATAAAAAATAAAATACAAAAATGCGACAACTTAAGATAAAATCTAAGAAGGAGTTTTTCTTTATAAGAGAAATGACTAAAAAAAAGACGATTTGCTAATTTGATGTAGTGACTTCTTGAGCATGTACACGAACACTTAAGAACCCTCTGCAAGCGAAAAGATCTGCAAAAAGAAAAATAAAGAAGACAAAAGCATATGAGTAAAACAGATTATGATACAATTATGAAATACTTTGTGATACTATTGAGAATAGTATATGATACTATTAAGAGTAACCTGTGATATTCATTCAAATTAATTATATTAAAATAAATGTGATACTATTAAGGATAGTGTGTGATACTAATTTAGAATAATTACGTCAACAATAACAGTTATTTAGAAAACATGAGTAAATCACAAAAACAAACAAAAGCATGCTAAATATGCAATATTGTTAGCAATAATGTGTAATGTTATTTTACATTAAAATTAGGTTAACAATAACAGATATTGTTAAGCTTCAAAAAACAAAACAAAGAAAAACAAGCATATAATAATACATTACAACAAATGATTAAAAATAGAGAAATAAGAAAAACAAATAATAACAATAGCAGGATGATGAAAAAACAAAATTTAAAAAGCGAGATGAATTAAAGACGGAAATTCGAATTATATTATCAATCATAATATAAAAACAACACAAATTACCGAAATCAATTGAAAAAAGCAATAAAAACGAAAGAAATTAAAATTGTGATGAAAAACTATACGTGACATTAACAAATTACGAAATTATGAAGAAATTAGTTCATTAGAAGGACTTGAAGAAGAATTGATTGAAGAAGAAAGAAATTGTAGAAGAATGAACAAAATGAGATCCATCAGGCAAAGGACAGTGGAAAAGAAAGAGAATTAGGTCTCCAAATTTTAGAGAGAGAAACATATTGTGTTAGAATGATTAAATGGCTGTGCATAAGGTTTATATAGTACAACGTGAAATGACGGAAATACCCTTAGTATGATTTGTGTAATCTCGGCCATTAGATCTTCTTTGATCTAATGGTTGAGATTAGGACTCATGGACTCAAATATTTAGGGTGGACTCACATGATCCTAATTCTATATATATATATATATATATATATATATATATATATATTTCCACCTTTTTAAAATGTGTGGAAAGAGATTTAACTATTCATTATGAATAGTAACTTCTCACCCTTTGTTGGGCTGTTTTCTGCTATAGACTTTTGATGGGCTCTGTTTTTTGTGCTCTTTTCCTTAGCTAGCCCATTATATGAAAACCTACTTTCTTTTTCCTTCTATAGCCGTCTTTCTATCCTCTATTCATTGTAACAAATCTTGTTTTAGTCAGCCATTCATTTGGTCTTTCCCAAATTGCCTGTTCACTCTCTTACCTTTGATCTCCCTCCTTCCCCTCCTTTTACGGTTGATTTATACACTGATGGAGTCTTTACCTGCCTGATTCTTATACTTCAAACTCGAGGTATTGTTCATATCTTATCGGGCTACAAATCTTAATTGTATATTGAGCGATCAAGTTAGTTTGGTGTCTTTCATATTGTTGATTTCACTATATGTATAATACTAGGCTTGATGTTTGATTTATTATGTTTGATTTTTCTAACTTTGGCCAAATGGTAGATTGTTTCTTTTGGTCTCGTTCAATTGAGCGATTGTTTCAAACTATGTATGTCTTGAGTGAGGATTTTATTTAAATTGGACAGGGAGTTCACAAATTATTATTGATTTTGTTTTATAGGTTATTGTTGGATTTTGTTTCGATGATTGAAATGGTCATATTATTTTTAATTTCGCCAGGAGATCACAAGTTTGGGACATAAATGAAAGTAAGGAATCTATTTGTGATGTTTTAGTGTTTTAGATCGTGTAATTTGGTGTAGAAATTAGCAAAAGAATATACTTTGGTGGTAATTTATATGTGTTTTTATTGTGCTAATGCTGAATACAGACATCCTTGCAGTGATCAGAGAGTAAAATCATGTATTCACGGTGGCAGGAAAGTCATATTACCACTAAAAACTCGAAATAGTTGCACGGAAATATCACAGGTATAACATTGTTTGACGAGTTAGGGTTTCAATCTTCTTGTTTTAGTTTTATATTGATATTTATTGCTGAATGATCGCATATAATTGTTGTTTTCTTGTTGTATTTCGTGATTTCTGATTGAATAGAGCTACGTAATTCAGGTGATATTGTAATAGTCTGATGCGCTTGGGTTTTACAATTTGGTTATTGATTAAAGTTTTTTTTTTATCGAGTGTGCTCATAGTTTTGATAGAAGGAATAATTTGCTCCACTTTTGCATTTTCTTTTCATGATGGCAAATCTGAAGATGATGTAGGATTGTAGCCATCGAAGTTAATGTAGAGACCCGTGCAATATAATTTTTGGAGGACCTTGACATGCGTGGTTGTGCGAGCTAAATGCAATGAATATAATTGTTTTACTATAGAGTTTGTCTTTCGTTTGGTTGAAATCTTTATCATATTTACTCCTGCTGATTATTTAGCTATGAAATTGATTGTCATGGTAAATTTCTTAGGATTTTGGTTATAATTGTGGGGGGTGGGCATATAACTTCCAATATGAGTTTCATGCTCAGGCCTGCAGGAAAAACTTTTCTCCAGCACTAATCAAACAGCAGTTTTGCTTGGCAAAAATATGAAAAAATGATAAATCATTTCCTGAAATTGAAAGGATTCACAGGGTATTAGCTATTTCTTTCTCCCATGTGTGCAAATTCAGTAGTAATTGGTCACTTGGTCACTTGGTCACTGGTCTCTTGGTTTGGCCATGATAGTTTTTTCCTTGCTACTAACATTTAAGATCACATCATTTTTTGCATTTTCTTTTCATGTTTAGTGGTAATCGTGTCATAGTTTTAAATTTACATGGATTGTTGGATCATTGCATTGAAATAATTGTTGCTTTCTTGATATTTGTCGTGATTATGATTGCGTATTAGTATTCTTTGAGGCGAATTTGGAATGGTACGATAGAGTTAGGGTTTTATCATAGGCTTACAATTGTCATATGCCCATTAGTGGCATTGATGGTTGATCAGTTGAAATAGCTGCCTTTCGTTGTTGATGGTGCTTTATTGAGTCGTAGTCAAGTAGAATTTTTTTTCCCACTTGCTTTGTGTTCTCTTTTAGAGCATTTATATTATTGCTAATCAGTGTATGTTGTATTTTCAGTCCTTCGACAAGATGTCCGAGACTTTGAGCCTACTAAAAGAACGAAGGAAATATTAAGGTCAGTTTGTCAATGACATATTAGGTTTAGAAATGATCTTCATTTGGTGTATTCTTTGGTTGAAATGTAACTAATTCAACTAAGAGACTTTAGACGGAATCACACGTGACCCCAATCCAAATACCTATGTATTCCTCATGTAGTTACTTGGGTTGGTCTTACATGACAGAATAACCCATATGAGTAGGATAAGAAGGGTGATAGGGGATGGGAAGGGGACGAGAGGAAGACGAAGAAGAAGAGCAAGAGAACGGGGAAGGAAGAGCGGTAAGGAGATGAGAGGAAGAAGAAGGGGAAGTGGTGGGGACAGGAGAAGCAGAGGAGGAGGAGATCAAGAAGGGGGTTGGATAAAATAAAGGAATTTACAAGAAGGGTCCAGGTATTATGTTGAAAGAATGGGAATTGATATAAAGGTAACTGCAGTGGTCCTGTGATTTGTGAAAAATAGAGTATTGGTGTTAGAAAATGGTGTCCGTTAAGTCAGATTAGGATTCAAGGAGGGTAGTGATAATTATTAGTGAAGTAAATACGACAAGTACTGTAAGGTTGTTAACGATAATATGTACATGGGAAAGTGAGGGCTAAGAGAGGAATATTAAGTGATATGTTGTTAATGATGAGGGGGTTGAGTACGATTTCATGAAGTTCTCATGTTACTTAAACATGGATAAGATACTAGATGCATCTTTTGTTTGTGTTCCTGATATTATGTTATATTATTTGAAATTGTGAAACAAGCTCCTATATTTTAAATAGCAATGCAGCTTGTGGGTTGCCATTGTAAATATTGTTTTTCCTTTTGTTCTGGAAACTCGGAGGATCAGGTCTGCTTTAGAGAAATAAGTAATACAAACTGAGCTATTTTGTTTAGTTTGTGTTTTTTTTTCCTTCTGTTGTGTTACTTTGTGTACACTTTCACTTAATCAAATGTGATTTTGTTCACAACAAGTAAGCTGTTAATTTAGTTTTATGAGTTTGCAGCATATTTTAAGCGCTATAACGCTCACTATTCGAGAAGGGGATTGGATAAGAAAATGGGAAGGAGAATAGGAGGGTAAAGGAGAAAATAAAGGAATTTACAAGAAGGGTCCAAGTATTATGTTGAAAGAATGAGAATTGATATAAAGGTAACTGCAGTGGTCCTGTGATTTGTGAAAAATAGAGTATTGGTGTTAAAAAATGGTGTCCGTTAAGCCAGATTAGGACTCGAGGAGGGTAATGATGATTATTAGTGAAGTAAATACAATGAGCATTGTAAGCTTGTTAACGAGAATATGTATATGGGAAAATGAGGGCGAAGAGGGCAAAATATTAAGTGATATGTTGTTAATGATGAGGAGGTTGAATATGTTGTCATGAAATGAAGGTTTAGTTGTGGGTTGATTTAGTTTTAAGCTAATTGAAAGGTTATAGTTATGAAGCAACTCGATTAATTTAACGCCTATTCAACTTTTACTTATTATGAGTTAATTGTCAAAAAGTTTTTGTAGATCCACTTGTTAGTTTTTGTTTGATGTTGGATTTAAATGTTGATTGAATTTGTGTTGATGTCACTAATTTGCTTAGGATGGTCACAAATTTATGGAAATAAATGAAGGAAACTAATCTCTTCGTTGTGCCTTGGTAAAGTAAAGTGCATAGCTTGATGTGAAAATTACTTGTGTTTTGTTTGTGATAGAATTGGTTGATAATTTACTTGTGAAAATTACTGGTGGAAGTTTTTAATTACTGGTAATTTGTTTATGATAGTTCGATTAAGGCCTCTACTCTAAGAGTAGTATCATACTTACAGTGGGTTTGTTGTGTATTTGCAGCAGTTTCATTGTTTAGGAGATTTCAAAGTCTATGATAGTGGAGAAGAGTGAGGGGGAATTAGGCGGGCGCCGAGGTTACTGGTGTCAAGTTTCAGAAGAGGGAGCGAGAACGAAAGGTAATGAGGAAGGTTCGGTGTTTTGCCTTGCCAGTTTGGCTGTCTTGTAGTCCGAGTTACGTAGCACCATCTCTTAATAATCCCTCATAAATCATAATGTTCAGCTGTCTTGATGTTTTAAAACCCGAAAATAAATTCCAAGATATTAGTGGACAAGAAATAACGCATTTGTATAGTGTGTTACAAAAGTGTATTTTGGATTCTTGTTCGAACAAGAGATTTGTAAACAGTGGAGTATAGTTGATTTTAATCTTGATAGTGTTATGCTCAAGTCTAATCAGACATTTTATTATACAGTGAATGATGTAATAATAGTTTTATTCTCAAACAAGAGTTTGAAGAAAGTTTATTTGTTATGGAATATAACGAATATCTAATCATTTACGAACTGTCTTTCCAACAATTCCCCTTAAACGTAGTGTTGTAGTTGTGATGTACAAAAGAAAGTTTGTTGTCTAAGATTTTCAAGTTAGTGAAAATATTGTGCAGGTTCCACGTTGTTAGGAATGGTTGTGTACACGTTGAAATAAACACCACCCTTTCCTAAGAATTCCTTGCCTGGTATAACTATGATATAGTGAATCGTTTGGCTTGAGTGTTTACAAATATAGTTCAACCATAATTAAATGGTAAAACCGCAACATTGATACAATAGAAAAGTTTGAAGTAACTTGGAGTACTGCGCGCGTGCGCGCGGTGCAACAACTAGTACCTCTAAAATGCATGAAGTTGACAAACTGTTTGTTATGAACAGTTTTTGTCTTAGGAATAGTATTCAATCTGGGTATAATAACAATGAGTATATGTATCCTTCCGCCATCAATCTTCTCGATTCCGATCACGCGTCGTCGGAATCATACCGGCGCGTTACGCTTCGACTCGATTTTCCCTTCTTTTTTTATTGATATCTTAGGCAATATATGGGAAAACCTCTTGTTGATATCTTAGGCAAGCCTATGATCAGGTTTTCCCTTCTTTTCTTATTCAAAGTTTCAATCTTTTCCGCATTTTTTAAATTGTAATCTTATTTGGAGATGCCAAGATTAGTTGTTTGTTGTTTTGGGTTGTTATTTGTTGTGATTCTGTGTATCATGGATTGCTGTGAAGTGTAAAATCAGCTTATGATCCAGGTTTTCCTTCTTTTGTTAGTGAAAGATTCAACCTTTCGCGCTTTTTTTGAATTGTAATTATTTGGGAATGCCAAGATCACTTGTTTGTTAATTTGGGTTGTTAATTGCTGTGATTTGTTATAATGGGTTTTTAGTAAGTGTGAAATCAGTTCGTGATTAATTGTTAATTGGGTTGTTGGTTGTTGTAGTTCTTATGATGGGTTGTTAGTGAGTTTGAAAACAGCTCATGATTAATTGTTATTTGGGGTGTTGATTGTTGTATTTATGATAATGGGTGTTAGTAAGTGTGAAATCAACTTATGATCCGGGGTTTAAGCTAAAGATTTGTATCGGGGTGTTGAACTGTTGATTGATGTAATTCTTGTATTGTGTTGGTAAATGTGAAATTGCCTTATGTTCCGCGGTTTAAATTAAAGATTTATGTTGGGCGTTGTGCTTGTAATTCTAATAACGGGTTGTTAGTAAGTACTCCGTATGAAGTTCACGGATAAATTGTTATTTGGGGCTGTTATTGTGTTAATTGTAATAATGGGTTTTTAGTGAGTATAAAGTTTGTATATGACCGGGGTTGTAAACAGAAGATTTAGATGTGTTTACACAGTTTTGATATTGCAACCTTCATTTCTATCATTTTCTACGGTCATTTTTGGATATGTGAGGGAAATTTTGAAGAAGGGGAAGAAAATGAAGAAGTAGAGGGAGTGGAGTAGTAGTTATTGTTTTATCACAATTGGGACATATGGAATGATCGGACTGAATGTTAGCAAATCATCTCAAGTTGTTGGCTATATTGCTTGACCTTCACACTTTTACGGACTGAACCACTCTGAAAACTTGCAACTCAAACTCCTCAATACTGTGATCCCCCGAGTCTTTCCAGTGTCTTTTGCTTTGTTATATAAAAATTGACAAAATCTCTTGCCATACATGTTATTGTGGCTCATGTTTTATGCTCCTGTTTTGGCCATGGATAAAAATGGTGGATGTCTTTACACCTGTGCGATCCGTTCTGCTGGTATCTTAGCACCTGCTGAAGATCGGCATTTTCCAAGGATAGTTTTTTTTGCCAAGTTAGGTCTATTGTACCTCATTTATCGAATTGGGTTATTTGCTGAATTGGGTTGTTAATTGATGTGACTTGTTATAATGGTTTTTTAGTAAGTGTGAAATTAGTTCATGATTAGTTTTAAATTGGGTTGTTGGTTGTTGTATTTCTTATGATGGGTTGTTAGTGTGTGAAATCAGCTCATAATTAATTGTTATTTGGGGGTGTTGATTGTTGTATTTACGATAATAGGTGTTAGTAAGTGTGAAATCAGCTTATGATCTGGGTTTAAAGTAAAAGGTTTGTATTGGGGTGTTGATTGTTGTAATTCTCTTAATGTCTTTAATTTGTTAGTGTAAAGTCACCTTATGTTTCGCGGTTTGAAATTAAGGTTTATGTTGGGGCGTTGGTGCTTGTATTTCTTATAATATGTTGTTAGTAACTATGAAATTCCCGGATAAATTATTCTTTGAGGGTGTTAGTTTTAATAATGGGTTTTTATTTAGTGTGAAACTTGCTAATGATCTAGGTTAGAAACTGAATATTTAGATGTTTGACACAATTTTGATATCGTAACCTCCATTTCATTGTTTTCTACGGACTTTTTAAGATATGTGAGAGAAATTTTGAATAAGGGGAAGAAAATGAAGAAATGGAGGGAGTCGTAATTATCGTTGTATCACAAGTGGGACATTATGGAATGAGAAGACTGAATGTGAAGAAATTATCTCAAGTTGTTGGTTAAATTGCTTGGCCTATCCACTTTACAGAGTAAAACTCATTTGCAACCTAGTCTATATATATGCTAGAAGGGCTTGATATTGGGTGATTTAGGTTAACAAACAGTGCACTACTCAAAAGATATATAGTTCGGGTGAACGGGATGGTTTAGATCGGAAATAGGATGTTATTGTACTGAACTACTGATATATGCTTTGAATATGAGAGAGTTGGTATATGCTCCAGTGGCCACCTGATTAGTGTTGAATGTGCTTGAGAAGCGTTGGCAAGGAAGTTGTTGACTTGTAGATTACACAGTTGTGGCTACTGTTGTCAACTTGTCATAGGTGAGATAACTGGTGGCAGATGATAATGATCTCCATCGTTGGATGAGTCAGAGGGACACTCAAAAGGATTTCATGAAGACATGACCAGTTGGCTCGAGGGGCTTTCTATTTGGATGTACAATATTCGACGTTCAAGGAAATTCACTATACCTCACTCTTTCATACTATGTGCTAGTTAGGCAGTGCTTAGATGTCCATTAAATCTTGAGGATTGTGTAGATTGTAAATTAACCATTTAGTAAAGAGACTAGTCTAGTTCCCGTGAAAATGTACGGTTTTTTAGACAGGAATGCATAAATACTTTAGTTATTTAAGTAATATCGTATTCTTCAACTACACTTTGAATTAAACGTTATAATTAGATTGGTAGCGTGCTTAAGAGGTACAAAAATTAAAATAATGTTATTAGATTATATTTTAAAAAAACAAAATTTATGACTTAATAATAATTCAAACAAATTTTGAGAATCTATACTGCGAAGATCAAAGACCGTTATTGAGTTGTAGTAATTTGTATCAGAAAAAACTAATGAGAGTAGAAATATATAAAACAAATTGGGTAAAAATATTCACAATCACATCATATGTAGAATTACTTCAATTCCATTTGTGCAACAAAATCATATCTCATTGATATGTTTTTGCAATATTGAAAAATATCATTCCTTATTTACTGAAAACCCAATTATAGAGAATTCACTTTGGCGGGAAAATTTTAGAAAGTTCTTATTCTTTTAGTATAAGGGGGATTATAAAGGTTGTGATGTTTTACGTGTAACATTTGATAATTTTATGGGATTTATTACTACGTAAAATTTGAGTGTAGTTTGTTTGTGATCGGGGTTATAAACTGAAGATTTAGATGTGTTGAAATAATTTTGACATTGCAACCTCCATTTCATCATTTTCTATGGTCATTTTAAGATATGTGAGGGAAATTTTGAAGAAGGGGAAGAAAATGAAGAAGTAGAGAGAGTAGGTTATTGTTTTATCACAATTGGGACGTTATGGAATGAGAGGACTGAATGTAAACAAATCCTCTCAAGTCGTTGGCTATATCGCTTGACCTTCCCACTTTTACAGACTTAGCGCTAATTTGCAACCTAGTGTATTGGCTAGAAGGGCTTGATATTGGGCAATTAATTGTTAATTGGGTTGTTGGTTGTTGTAGTTCTTATGATGCGTTGTTAGTGAGTGTGAAATCAGCTCATTATTAATTGTTATTTGGGGTGTTGATTGTTGTATTTACGATAATAGGTGTTAGTAAGTGTGAAATCAGCTTATGATCTGGGTTTAAAGTAAAAGGTTTGTATTGGGGTGTTCAACTGTTGATTTATGTAATTCTTGTATTGTGTTGGTAAATGTGAAATTGCCTTATGTTCCACGGTTTAAACTAAAGATTTATGTTGGGCGTTGTGCTTGTAATTCTAATAACGGGTTGTTAGTAAGTACTCCGTATGAAGTTCACGGATAAATTGTTATTTGGGGCTGTTATTGTGTTAATTGTAATAATGGGTTTTTAGTGAGTATAAAGTTTGTATATGATCGGGGTTGTAAACAGAAGATTTAGATGTGTTTACACAGTTTTGATATTTCATCCTTCATTTCTATCATTTTCTATGGTCTTTTTTGGATATGTGAGGGAAGTTTTGAAGAAGGGGAAGAAAATGAAGAAGTAGAAAGAGTGGAGTAGTAGTTATTGTTTTATCACAATTGGGACATTATGGAATGAGCGGACTGAATGTAAACAAATCATCTCAAGTTGTTGGCTATATTGCTTGACCTTCCCACTTTTACGGACTGAGCACCCATTTGCAACCTAGTGTATTTGCTAGAAGAGCTTGATATTGGGCGATTTAAGTTAGCAAACAGCGCATCACTTGGAAGATTTATCGTTTTGGATGAAAGGGACAATTGAGGTTGGAAATAGGATGTTATGACTCAAAATATGTTGCAATTGCTGTGGATTTTGTATACTCCGTATTACATAATTACTTTTAACTTGTTTTATGCTGTCTCTGCTATCAAAGTATAAAATATACTGGATAGAATTTGTTGTTATCTCAATTGAAGTACAAGAACTCATCATTAAGATAGGAGCTGGCCTGTCACTAAATGGAATTGAAAAGTTGAAACCGTTTCTCGAATTTATAATGTTGCCTTAGTAGTCATAAAAGGTAATTTTAAATTACCTCGTCATACCGTGATCAGATTGCATCGTTAATCATCATGTATGTAAACCTCTCCCAACCAAAATATCATCTGAAACTAGTCATGTCTCCAACCATTTTAAAAATCCGTATCTGTAACAACATGCTTAGCTACTTAGGCCTTTTCTTTTTTGACACGCTCTCTTTGACCTTCTCGTTCCCTTTTGATTAGGCATGTGAGAATATTTGTTGAGTTCTTTATCGTTAATCAGCTAGTTCGTGTAATTGGATTCATGAGGATTTACTGGCCAAAACTATGTCTTCCGCCTTAAACTTTTATCAAGAACTGTGGTTCTAGTTTTATCCAAATAAGACTTTACACCCTTGAGTTTTTTTTTTCAATTATGACTGCGAATGTGACAACCCTCGCGAATGCGGAAATAAAACATAACAAGCATGTGAATTATAAAGCGGAAAATACGGTGTTTTTAAAACTTTTTACATGCAAGATAGAAATACGAGGAATGTCAATAATTTCAAACCAAATATAAAATACTACAAGAGACGTAGTCTCTCAAAATGTTATCAATGTCAAAGTGATTAGCAAACTAGCTAAATAACGTCTAGAGGTGATTCATCCAGGGACAACGCCCGCTAGCTCACACCCGAACCCAAAATACCACAAGCAAAAAGCCAACCAAATCAAGTAACCTGTTCATCCATGAAAAACATGAACGCCACAGTCAGCGGGGAGTAACTTCGGGTTTTCCCAGCCATATCACATTAAACGTACATAGAAGGAAATACCAAAGCAGAAGCATGCATATGTAGATATACATGTGAAATACGATAAGGATAGATAGGCAATTCAATATATAATGATAAGAGCATAAGAAGTCCACGTCCGAATCCATCATGTTATAAAAAGACTCGGGGAAGACACTCTTAGGCAACCGAATACACTCACTAGGGCTTACATCTCACCGTTAGCAGTATAAGATTGATAAGATTGAGACTCGACAAACAAACCATGCCAAGTCATGCAATGACCATAAATAATCAATCATGTAATCACGCATCCAAATACAACAACACAAAGACGACATCTCTCACGGTAAATGAAACGCACTAGCACCGTGTACATGGCAAGCATGATTAACAGGCATCCACGAGATAAGCATTTCCCTGAACGCATACACGATGACATTTCGTATATGTAGACTAATTTTCTCCTGGTAGCACGACGATATAAATATCCGGTCCTAGTCTAAACATGGCCAGACTCTCGGAATAAACAATTTTCCGATTCGACATGCGATGACATTTCGCATCCAAGACTCGGTCAATCATTGACGCCGAGTACCCCAAATTCGGTCGATAATTCACGAAAGAGGCGGAAAAGAGCTCGAGCCACATAACAAGCGGTACGCTACATGCAAATAACACCACCTCGCAAGTACACAACATTTGACGGCCAGGTCGATCAACGCAAAGCGTTCGCCTCCAACAACGTCGTCGTATGCCCACTAACACATGCAATTAAGCAGTAGGATACCTCCCCGTTCCGACATTCCAGCCTTACGAACGTGGAGGTAGCCAAGGGAATGAGAGTACAAAGCACATAATAAAATAGTGTTCAAACCGTATCATTTGTAAAAACCGACTCAAAGTGGGAAATACCAAAAACCGTCACAAAACATGTGATACAAGCGAATGAAATATCATATATTCAAAACATTAATATTATAAGTCACTACGTAAAATTATATGAAAAACGAACCATGCGAACTATTATAAATTACGAGTTTAGGAAATTATAAGAAAAATATACAGCCGTGTTGCCGGCCGGTCATAGGACCGGCGGCCGGTACCCCGGCTCGCGCATCATGCATAATACAAAATCACAAAGGAAAGAGCAGTGTGTTCCAGGCCGGTCAGAGGGCCGGCGGCCGGGCACCCGGCCAGGAGCACCTTTACACACAAAAATCAAGTTTTCCTACTGATGTGTTCCCAGCCGGTGGGCAGACCGGCGGCCGGTCACCCGACTGGGAACCCCAGTTCAAACCGTGAGCAATTCTCAATGTTCTATCATTTCCAATTTTCATAAATCACTTCCATTAACTATCAACAATCAATAATCATCATCAAAAATCATCAACTAACAACATTCATTATCAATAACATAAATCCTAAGCTTTCTAATCGTATTCTAAATACGAATTCTAACATAGAAATCATGTAAAACACGTAAATGATATCGAGTAACCCTTCACCGTTACCTTTTCGCGGCTTCAATCGATTTCTAAGCCTTCCTAGTCTCCACCTAAACAAAGACGACCAAAAGATGAACATAATTCACCTTTGAGAAAGACGGATAAATTGAAAAGCGAGAAAGACGGTAATTTTATTACCAATACGGATAGAGGAAGATGAGAGTGGAAGAATAAGACGAACTTACGTGAATTTGAGCGAGAATTCAGCGAGTTATGACGATTCTAAGCTTAGAAAGATTATGGAAGTTATGATTTGGGGTTTTCTTAGGAAGGAAGAAAGAGTTGAGTTGTGTGAGGGAGTTAGGGTTTAGGAGGGAGTATATGAAAGGTGAGTGGAAAAAGTCAATAAAAGTCAAAGACGGCTTAAGACGGGATTCACTTGAAATCTCGCGAAAAATCCAAATACGAACTCGGAAATTTTAAATTCGACTCGGAAAAATTTAATTCTAAACTAAAACTAAATTTCGCTGAAAAGTATCCGTAAAATATTTTCATTATAAAAATAGGGTACAATTGCGGGTGTTACAATCACCCCACCTTTTAAAAAGTTTCGTCCTCGAAACTTGAGAGTAGAAAACAAAAGTATCAAAGACAAGAATCGGTTTTAAAAATTAACAAGAAACTTTTACAAGGGAAAACATTTATGAAACGAGGTTCTTCTCTGAAAACGGTTTAAGGAGAATTTTCATAAGTGTGAAACTTTACTTAAGGATTCAAGAGTGCCGTCGCGAACGAGAACTCTAATTATCCAGATCAAATCAAAGTCGAAATAGTGAAATCGAAAATCAAAACAAGCGTTAGTAAGTGCAGAACTAGTCACCAGACGTCTCCAATAACAAGTCCAAACATCCAACCAACGCATAATCCAAGTATAAAAGCAAAAGAAATCTATTTTCTCCAAAAAGAGGGTACAAAATCCATCTTTAGAGTTCTTTGAAAAGTTAAATTTGGAATACAGTATGGAAATTTGAAGATTTTCTCAAAGATAAACTCAAAATAACACGACATTACACGTACAGAGAGCGACTCAAGCATCACAAACACAATTCAGGATATGAGAATGTATACAAAATACGCAAAAACAAAACAAATCGAACTCTTAGGGATATGAAGATCAAGATAAAGTCGGCAGGAAGATCTACAAAAATTCGATATCACTAACTCTACTAATAAACCAAATCCTTAAGAGAATGCAATTTACCCAATTTGCAACTCATCATTTTCAATCATCAGATTTCCTACAAAAATATTCCATAATCACGAGATTTCAAGCCAATAACTTAATTATTCAGATCCATTTAGTATCTACTAAAGTCCATCGGCACAGTAGACTCCACAACTAACATTCCACATGAAAGATTTATTACGCACTCTAATCTTCTTAGTTTCATCAAAACTCTTACTAGAAACCACCAACAAAATATTTATATCTAGGGGAACATGATCGCTAACAACCACAAGCTAAAGAAGACTTACCATGAAAATCCCTTGATTCAATTTACTTCAAACTCATTATCCTAAATTTACTCCCTCCGTCCCAGTCAATAGTTTACACTTCCTTTATTTCCCCCTCACAAAATAAAGAAAGTGTAAACATCTCACTGGAACAGAGGGAGTACAATGAACTTTCTCATCCTCGAAAGTCAAAACACAATCAACGCAACAACATAGTTATCTAAGATCCAACTAGCCTCATCCAAAGTCTCACGACAAGGGAAAATCCACAATCCATCATCGGTTATAATGATTCTTTAATACGACATAACATCCTTAATTCGATCATTACTACGCTCGAAGCCTCAAATATAAATAGTCACATTAGCAAACTATGGTGATTATAATCCTCAAGATAAATGGGTTCACCATTCTAACTATATAATCCATAACAACTGAGCACTCACTATCCAAAGCTTGCAACAAACATTTCTAAATCTCCAAATATGATTCCTTAAGAATAAAAGAAAATTACAAATTCCAAACCACAAATGGCCAATCACTAGGCAATCAGACAACCATTCAAATCATCTAATTCATCAAAAACTCAAAATGAATCGATTTTCATTTATGACAACACTCCTCAAACTTTGGGTACCGGCTCAATTTCCCTAAAGCAAAGTCTCTTTTAGAATCCACCAGTTAGAGACATCTAATTCCCAAATGATATCTCAAGCAACCGATATAATACTCAACAACAACGAATATCATCTCGCTCAACTTGATTCCCAAAATAGCACTACACTAGCAAGCTCAATAAATGAAGCCACCAATAGAGTACAATACCACCAACAGATTCATCCTAAGGTTTAAATCCCAATCCTATTCATGTTCAAAATCAACACGAAGCTAACTAACAACCCAATCATCTCACCGAAGGAAAGACAATGACACCATGACATTGGAAACGATAGGAGATTTCGAGGGAGACACGAACGTGATAAGATCAGACGAAAATTAGAGGAACGCTAGAGGCAGGGAGCCAAAAGCTAGATATTGGATAGATATAGCCATGAAGATAGCCAGGAAAAGATAAGGGAAAACAATTTCCTAGGAATCAGGTTTAGTAGGAACTTGCATGAAAGGAAATGGAAAGGGATAATGGCACGAGAAAAAGGTTTAAGGTTTAATCCACAAAATTCCCTTTTCAAACTCAGGGCGATAGCAAAGCAAATCATCCCAATAACAAAGGTCTCTTACAAGGGACCCTCGTACCACATATTATAAAAGTAAGGTACACCTAGATTTAACAATCGATTACAACCCAATTCATCCACCCTTTCATATAGCACGGAATCCCAATTGCGGAATTGCAACTCAAGTATAGTAACATTCTCTCAACTCCATAATTTGACACATTCCCAAAGGTTTCAAAAACCGAAGAACCAATAAGGAATTCTCCATACTAATCTCTTTTCAACTCCTAAGGCCACAAAGTAGAACA
>JAIUZE010038015.1:0-11254 GCA_022085475.1 Heliosperma pusillum | reverse complement strand
AACAAGTTAGAACCTAACAAACATCAAGTACACCAAAGACTACCACCTTAGGTCCTTAAGTCTACCCATCTCTCATTTATTATTTCAAGGTCAAGTAATTTAAGTTTAGGGTTCACGTGTGTGCGTCGGGAGCGATAAAGCTCGGTTACCAACTGTGACAACCCTCGCGAATGCGGAAAATAAAAACATACAAGCATGTGAATTATAAAGCGGAAATACGGTATTTTATAAACTTTATACATGCAAGATAGAAAATACGAGGTGTGTCAAAAATTACAAACCAAAGTACGAAATATACTACAACAAGAGACGTAGTCTCTCCAAAGGTTAACAAATGTCAAAGTGATTAGCAACTAGCTAAAATAACGTCTAGAGGTGAAACTTCCAGGGACAACGCCCGCTAGCTCACACCCGAACCCAAAATAGCATAAGCAAAAAGCCATCCATGCAAGCAACCTGTTCATTCATGAAAAACATGAACGCCACAATCAGTGGGGAGTAACTACGGGTTCTCCCAGCCATATCACATTAAACGTACATAAAAGGAAATACAAAAGTAGAAGCATGCATATAAAGATATACATGTGAAATACGATAAGGATAGATAGGCAATTCGATATATAATGATAAGAGCATATGAAGTACAAACCGTAATCATCATGCTATTTATAGACTCGGGGAAGACACCCTTAGGCAACTATATACTCACTAGGGCTTACATCTCACCGTTAGCGGCATATACTTGATAAGATAGAAACTCGACATATAAACCACGTCAATCATCTAATTCATGCAAGAGTCCAACTCAATGTTCACGTAAAATTCAACTTACAAACGACCATCAAATCATACGAATATGACAACACAATCTCTCACGGTTAATGGCACGCACTAGCATCGTGTACAATAGCAAGACAAGCCAATGGAAGCTCACGGAATATGACATTTCCCGGAACCTTATACGATAAGACGTTTCGTATACTCATGACCTAGACAAACAAGTTCACGGGATAAGATGTTTCCCGGAATCATGTACGATAAGACGTTTCGTACACCCAAGACTCTAATCCTTTCGGTAGGACGACGATAATAATACGGTCCTAGTCTAAACCTGGCCAGACTCTCGGGATAAGACATTTCCCGATTCGACATGTGGTAAGACGTTCCACATCCAAGACTCGGTCAATCATAGACGCCGAGTACCCCAAATTCGGTCAACCTTCACGAAAGAGGCGGAAAGAGATCTATAGTCAAAAGTCAAGCTAGTACGCTACATGTAATGACACCACCTCGCAAAGATACAACATTTGACGGCCGGGTCGATCAACGCATTGCGTTCACCTCCTAACAACGTCGTCATATCCCCACTAAAACATGCATACAAGCATCAAGGATACACCCCTTCGCTCCGACATTCCAGTCTAACTAGTATAAGGGTGTAGCCGGGAAACGAGAGTACAAAGCACATAGGAAATTTGTGCTCAAACCGTAACATGTGTAAAAACCGACTCAAAGTAGGACATATAAAAAAACCGTCACAAAACATAAGAATAGCGAATTATATAATCTTAACTATGATCAAAATGAATCAATACATGATACATAAGCATTAGAACAAGTTTATGAAGCATAGTAAATAAGAAACATAGATCACCTCTCCAAAACAACGTTGTTTGAAAACAACGAAAACAAGGGTCCACTTCAAACGGTCATAACTAGAGTTCTTGACATGCAAATTAAGAAATTCCAAATGGAGGTGATAGCTTATCCTCTTACAGTTCCAACGGGATGTGACAAGACCAAAACAAGCAAGTAACGAAGGAGATATGATCATTTTACGAAAAGGGGTCAGTGCAGGAAAACTGCAGTTGGCCGCGCGTAACGCAGCCTGCGTCTCCACGACGCAGCTTGCGTCCTACGACGTAGCCTGCATCCCACGACGCAGCCTGCGTCCCACGACGCAGCCAGCGTCCTACACGGGATTCAAGCACAATCAAACCCCAACAAGTTATCAACCAAAAATCCTCATTTATCATCACAAACCATCAATTCTCATATCAATTAACAACTAATAACAACCAACAACAACAACACAAGTCCTAAGCATACTAACCATAACCTAAATACGATTACTAGCCTAGAAAACACATAAAACACGTAAATGATATCGAGTAACCCTTCACCGTTACCTTTATGCGTCTTTAAACGATTTCTAAACCATCCTCTACTAGATAGTAATCTTTGTCGGGGTCTAGAAAGTCTCCACCTAAACAAAGACGACAAAAGATGAATATAATTCACCTTTGAGAAAGACGGATAAATTGAAAAGCGAGAAAGACGGTAATTTTATTACCAATATGGATAGAGGAATATAAGAGGGGAAAAATAAGACGAACTTACGTGAATTTGAGCGAGTAACGAAGGAGTAGCGACGAATCTAAGCTTGAAAGAATATGGAGGCTAGGTTTTGGGTTTATTTGGTGAAGAAGAAGGAGATTGAGTTGTGAGGGAGTTAGGTTATGAGGGAGTATATAAAGGAAAAAGTCAACGAAAGTCAAATACGACTTAAGACGGGATTCACATGGAATCTCGCGGAAATTCCAAATACGAACTCGGAAATTCTAAATTCGACTCGAAATATTAAATTCTAAATTAAAACTATATTTCACTGAAAAGTATCCGTAAAATATTTTCACTATAAAAATAGGGTACATTTACGGTTGTTACAATAAAAGAATGGGTTGCCCCCGAATAGAACAAAACTAAAGAAGGAACACTATTAATAGGAAATGTACCGGTAACAACATGCGCGTCTGCCTCTGCTACTTGCTTATCCATCATGAACAGTTTACCACTGTTCTTCTGACCGCCCCTTGCACTATGCTCTCAGATGCCACAGTCTTCGAAGCTGAACTCTAGTTTCCCCCATTGTTGTTGTTCTGCCTCTGATATGCTCCTCCATTTCAGTTGTAGCCATCGCTGGTCCTACTCTGAATCCCTTGTCGGTTCCATGAACGTACATGCCGATTACTAGCCATGCTCTGCAAATAACTCCTCTGGAATGAGGGTTGGTAACCCCCACATCCTCCTGCTGATGGACACTCTAACCTCTTGTGGCCTATACCGCCACAACCAAACACTTTGGCCCAAAATTATCACTAGCAGCCCTACCGCCATTCCTTCCAGACTGTTGTCCCCCTCTGTAGCCACCACCGGAATAACATCTGGCCTGAGAATAATTACCCCTCTTGTAGGTAGAGTTGCCTCCACCCTCGCGTGTTGCCTTCCTCTTGCCACTCTCTATCGCCTCCTTAGCCTCTTGAGTCATGGTTGCCAATCTCTTGGCATGCCCCGCATTTTCTTAGGCCTCCTTATGGTCATTAGCAACCGACACTGGTAGCTTGTTCATGATCCTAAACACTATTCCCTTCAAGAACTTATCAGCTAGGGATTTTTGACTCCATTGCCTATCGTGGGCATAGATTGCTAACTCCGTGAACTTGTTGTACTAATCCGTCACAGACATCTCCTCCATCATCCAAAAGGTCTCAAATTCAGACCTCAGCTCTCCGCTCACATGCTCGGGAACAACACCAACCTCATCTCTGTCTTGAAATATCTTCAAGGAAACGCCTCCTCTCCTTCACCCATATAGAAATACTTCATAGCCGTCCTCTCTCTGAACCACCACTTCCCCTCGTGACCCCTTAGGAAGAACGTGACTTGCTCCACGCAGATATCTGCTGGATAGTCGACGACCTTGCAGATACTCTCCATCTCACGGTGCAAGTCGTTTAACATATGTGGCACTCCGGTACCCTCATAGGTAGTGTGTCGGTGATGGGCGATAGCAGTGCTTGTGGTAGTACCATTCTCTACCATCTCCCGATTACCCTCCATACATTTAAGGGCCTCAGTAAGCGCCTTATTCTATTAAACGAGTATAGCTACGTCTTCAGCGCTGAACTCCGCGGATGCAGTTGACGCACTAGATCTTGTAGCAGGCATGATAACTTCAATAAGAATGGCAAACGTAAGCACAAGACTACGACTGAGAATGGACTACAGTACTGACATAAACACACTTGGACGAGTGAAACAAGCCACTCGGCCGAGTCAAACTCATTCGATTGAGTACTATAGGTACTCAGTCGACTAAACCCGATACAGAATAAACACAACACATATAGGGATTTCCACTCAATCGAGTCCTAAGTGGAACTCGATCGAGTCACACACACTCGGTCGAGTGACCAAAAACAGTATTTATCCAAATTATACAGGGACTCTTACTTGCTCGAGTCACAATGGCACTCGGCCGAGTGAGACATACTCGGCCGAGTATCACTATGCGCTCGGTCGAGTCACAAATTTCAGCATACAAAATTCACATCAGCTCCTAACACTCGCTCGAGTGTCAAGGGTACTCGGTCGAGTCCCTTGCCCCACTCGGACGAGTCATGCAATATTACAGCCCCCGAACAACAATTATCACAAGTATACTCACATACATGTCCCGCAGTAACATCATATTATATATACATCACACATGTCATGCCACATCTCATATTTATTCATATGCCACAGTATTCATATCAACTCAGGCCATACACTTATGATCATAACATCACTTCGATCCATTTTCATCATCCTCTAATTTACCTCATCACAACAACAACAACTTGGTACACATACAATAAACAACTATACGCCCCAACACTTCCCATGGTGACCAAGTAAGAGCTATAGGGGAAAGAGTGCGATCCCGGGACGTCTCCCAAATCATTGCGGTAGCTTCCTATGACTCCTACCCGAGTTGATTTTATTAAACATTCCTAATTTATTGGGTTCATTGGTTTTAGGTTCCAAAATCGTTCGCTTTGATACCACTTTGTAACACCCCCATATTCTAAAGAGCCTTACAAGACCTCTCTAGCACGTGGGAGTGTTACCATCTCGGTTGCTCGAGGTAGTACATATAAAATCAAGCGATAAAGAAAAAAAATACTTATTTAATAAATGATTTAAATCAATACATGGTCTCCAAAACAGACGGCATATCGTCTGACCAACAATCCAAACTAATAAATGTTAAAGTACTACGAATCAACTAATGGACATGACTCCAGATATGCTAAGCAGAAGCTAAGACTCGATGTAGTGATCCCATCCTCATCGCAACGCAGCTTACGGATTACCTGTGATCACCTGCTCACCATTTCGCAATGCATCACAACATTTTTGTAAAAAAATGACGGGGTAGACTCAGGTTACCATCGCTCACCAACGTACAAGATAAGCACAAGGGAAAGAGAAACAGGAGGGCCACCGCAGCATATACCTCAGTAGACTCAGGTTACCATCCCCGCTATACAAAACCACCAATTGACCCTGGACCGCAACCACAGACGTCGATGTTCTATCTCACTGCAGCTAGGCAAATTCGGGTCATTAATGTGCACATCCTTCACGTAGCGGGATAAATACGGGGGCGAACTCGGGTTGTGATCTGTCTCCCAACAGAATCATCAACCAGTAACCATAATAACCATCGTAACAACCCAAACTCCAATCCCGAACTCCATGATCATCATCATAAATCAAAAAATCAAGTATCATACAATATCTCATCATATTAATTAGCATAAGCAAATAATGAGTAGGGAAACCCTACCTTATTGACAAATTCCGAAATCAACAAGCAAGTAATCAAAATTCCTCCTCTACGAAGTCCCCTCCTATTAAAACAACGATCATACAATCAATACCAACATATCCCCTTTTTTCCCCAATATAAATACTTACCGACGCAATCAACAAGCAATGAGATCTAAATCGACACGGAATGATTAAGGTTGTTCGTAAGGAAATTTGAGAGAGTTTTAAGAGAATAGAGTTTTGAGTATGAAACGTAACAGTTAATTATGAATTAAACTTCTTATTAAATACCTTAATCAAACCGTCCGACTAATACTCGAAATTCGTCGTACCCGACCGAGGTCGAGTACGAATTACTCGGTCGAGTGCCTAACTCACTTAGCCGACTACACAAGAACAGAATGCTATTTCAGATGACAGACAAACCTACTCCGTCGAGTAGACTCTACTCGGACGGAGTATTACATGCGAGACCTAAGGCCCGAGGGTGTAACCATATCCCGAAAATGGTTCACAATATCATCATCATAACCAATATCACAATTATCATCATAATTGTTGGACCTATTTTATTGTTTTGATAATGACATGTGTTTATTTGATAATGTGCTTTACTTGATATATCATATGCGTGTAATTGTGTGTTTTAGTCTTATGATAGCTAACAACAATTACAATAAAGAAGATCAAAGTTATAAGAACTTAAGGCATAACTTTGACAAGTTCTGTGAGACAAAGTTATAAGAACTTCAGGAATAACTTTGGAAGTTTACATGTAAGTTATAGCTACTTGGTTATAACTTTAAAGAAACGTTTCAAGCAAGATCTACCTCAAATTACACAAGACTCAAGATAGAGGGTCTTTGTGATCAAGATGAAGAGATGATCAGTATACTGAAGATCTTTGTGAAGATTAGATAGTATAGGTCGTCATTCGGCAACTATTCCATTAGAGTGATTTTAAGTTCAAAGTTATAGCTTCACCTATAACTTTGGATGATAAATGTTGATGCATGATTTTGGAAATAAATATTTTAAATGTTTTCAAAAGTGAAAGAGTATTTTTATGTTTATCAAAAGTTTTAATAGTGAATATATTTTTGAGATTCTATTGGTTAGTAATACAACTTATGGGTTGTCATGCTACCTAGGGTTTCTAATATATTCTATCTCAATTTGTTGTTAACCTAATAAGCCCACCTAGGGTTTGAGCCACCTAGGGTTTCGTGGAAACCTAGGATTGTGCCTCCTAGGGTTGCGTGCTCCTAGGGTTTTAGTGTAGATAGGAATTTCGGCCTACATAGGTTGCTTTCCTTGTTTACCTTAATCTAGGATTCTACTATATCTTTACAACAATATTTTGAGATATTAAAGATAAATATATTTCTAAAAGATAAACCAAATAATATTTTGAGATATTAAAAGATAAATATCTTTCTTAAATATTAAGCTAGGGTTTTAGATTTTTATCTCCTTTGCTTCTATTATAAATACTCCTTCCCATCTCAATCTTTGAGATACACGAGACACACGAACAACACGAGACACACACATACATTGAGAGAGTTTTCCAATATCGTTTTAAAGCAAACCTTGAGCAAAATATTTATTATTTTTAGTGTTTGTTTTTCAAAAGAGTCGTGCATCAATCTTTATCAATCGCTGGTGTGAAATACGTTATTGGATAATAGTACATCACATAATCTTACAATTCTTTAACGAGAATCTGTGTGAGTTATATTGTACTTTCTTATTAACGTAAGATAGTATAGAGTATTTAGCGATACTCACCTTGAGTTATAATCATAGTTGATTATACGAGTGGGTTGATAATATTTGTAATCCGTAGAAAGGTACTAAGAATTATTAATCGAGAATAGTGGACGTAGGTTTCAACTTGTGAAATTGAACCACTTAAAAAATCCGCGTGCCTCTCTCTACTCTCTTTACTTTTCGTTATTTCACTACTAGTGCTTACTTTGATTAATTAATTAGTTGATTTTAATCTATAAGATCAAATAATTAATTACATATCATATAAATCGAAAAAGTGGGGCTAGTTTTTAATACTCAATTCAGCCCTCCTCTTTCGTATTCGATCAATAGACTCTACAATTGGTATCAGAGCCTCGTGCTCTTGATTGCCTTACACCAAGGAGTCGGATCCGTTTTATCCTTTTATTATTTATTTTTGCTGCATTTAATTTTAGTTTAATGGATTATATTCCAAACATCTGAAGTGTCCTGTATTCAATGGGAAGAACTACAGTTTATGGAAAAATATGATGACCCATTACATAAAGGGTAACGACTGGGAGTGTTGGCTAATCATTAAGAATGGCCCTAATAAGATCATGCTTGGATCTGTTACTGGCACTTCCACCGAAAAGAAAGAAGATGACTATCTTGAGGAAGATTATAAGAAAGCTGAGAAAAATTCAAAAGCTATCAGCCTGTTACAAAACGGCATGATTTATACTGAGTTTGACCATTTCTCATCTAGCTCTACTGCCAAGGAAATATGGGATGGTCTAGAGTTAGCCTATGAGGGGACAAGTGTTGTCAAAAAGCAACGTATTGCATTATTGTTGCGAAAATACGAATTGTTCTCTATGGAGCAAAATGAATCGCTTGACATCATGTCCAGTCGCTTCTCTAGTATCATTAATGAATTGAAAAATCTTGGAAAAACTTTTGACTCCGAGGAAATTGCCAGGAGAATCCTTAGAAGTCTATCTAAACGATGGAGACCTAAGGTGATGGTAATTGAGGAATGTAAACATCTATCTAACCTATCTTATCAAGAGCTACTATGAACCCTAATGGCTCACGAGATTACTCTTGATGAGGATGAGGCAAATGATAGTAATAGTAAGAAAGTGGCTTTACAAGCCGAGTCTAGTGAAAAACAAGATTCGGATCTTGAAGATGACACAGTGTTATTTGCTAGACGTTTTAAGAAAAAAATCTTTAATAAACCACAAGGGAAAACGTTTAACAATAACACTAACAAATCTTATAAGAATCCAATCGAGTCAAAAGGGTCTCTCTCTAGTTGTGGTTGCTTCAAGTGTTGAAACAATGATCATATGATTAAGGATTGCCCCACGTGGAAGAAAATCAAAGACAAAAATCATCGAGACAAAACCAAGAAGGAATTCAAGCAAGTCATGATGGCTTATTGCTGGGGAGATCTCGACACAGAAGACGACGAGTCAGAGGAAGAAGAAGTCGCCAATCTGTATCTGAGCAACGTCAGTCTTGACCTAATTTCTGACAACGACAATGAAAGTGAATCTGAGATGTGTCTTGTCGGCAATTCAGATTCAGAACCAGATTCAGAAGATGATGAAGAGGTTAGTCATCTTGAACTTAAAAAGTAAGTTAAGAAATTGTCTAAGAAGTCTTTAATTAAGTATTTTGAAGAAGCCTTAGATCATTGTTATGAACAGAGTCTTGAATTAAAATATCTTAAGGAACAAATTCTTGACATTGCTGAGGAAAATCATCTTCTGAAGGCCAAAGTTAAAAAGCTCAAATCTAAAGTTATGGCAACTTCAGCTACAACTTCAGACATGACAAATGTTGAGAAAGAAGCTCTTGAGTCTAAAGTTATAGCTAATGAAGCTGTAATCTCAGAGTTAAAACTCAACATTGCCAAAGTTATAGCTAATGAAGCTATAACTTTAGAATTGAAGAAAGTCAATGAGCTTTTAAAAACTGAAGCTAAGGCAAAGGAAGTTGCTATTATTGATCACAAGAAATAAAACTCTTTTCTTTCTCAGCAATTGAAAGATATAAAGGTTGAATTCTCCCAAGCCAAAAATCAACATATTGAGGAGAAATGTATCTTGAACAAACGTTTTAATGATTTTCTTGAAAACTTTAAAAAGAATAATCCCTCCAAACACTCAAATGTAGACCATTCGTTATGTGAAAAAGAAATCCAGTCTTTGCAGGAACTGCTCTTACATGCACGAAAAGTTCATGATAAATGGGAAGGAAGTAAAAAAGTCTTGAACTTCCTTACCGAACAGTCTAACAATAACATGAAGATGGGTCTAGGTCATGAATGTTATAGTCGTAGAGACCATGATAAGTGCAAATCCACTCCTTCTGACCGTGATTTCAGAAGAAGGAAGTATGCCAATCTTTCAGAATATCTGATTTGCAATTATTGTGGTCACAATGGTCATGTTAAAAAGGATTGCGTCAAATATGTCAGTGATAATAAAAATCAAACTGATTTTGTTAAAGAACATGACGTGTTTAGTATTGATGAGTCAAAACCTGATCTTCAACGTGAAAAATTTAGAAATAATGAGTTCAGATGGTTTTATGACATAGGTTTTGTAACACCCGGAAATGTACCCTATTTTTCTAGTAGAAATATTTTACGAAATCTTTTCAGCAAATTTAAGTTTTAATTTATAATTTTATGTTCCGAGTCGAATTTAGAATTTCCGAGTTCGTATTTGGAATTTCTGCGAGATTCCATGAAAATCCCGTCTTAAGGCGAGTTTGACTTTTCTTGACTTTTGAGTCGAGTTTGACTTTTCTTGACTTTTGAGTCGTTTTTGACTTTTGTTGACTTTTGAGTCGTCTTTGACTTTTCTTGAATTTTAAGTCGTCTTTGACTTTTCTTGAATTTTAAGTCGTCTTTGACTTTTCTTGACTTTTAAGCCGTCTTTGACTTTTGTTGACTTTCCGACTCACCTTTTACTTATACTCCCTCATACTCCTTAACCTAAATCATTACACAATCACAAACCAAATTACTTCCTCCTTAAGAAATCTCATATCTTGCCTCCCTCTTTGATTTTCGATCTTGGATTCACCGTATCTCATTCGTTCTTTGACGGAATTCACGTAAGTTCGTCTTATTATTCCCCTCTTAGCTTCCTCTATCCGTATTGGTAATAAAATTACCGTCTTTCTCGCTTTTTAAATTATCCGTCTTTCTCAAGGTGAAGTATATTCATCTTATATTGCCTAATTGTAGGTGGAGACTACTAGGAAAGCTTAGTAATCGATTAAAGACGCGTAAAGGTAACGGTGAGGGGTTACTCGGTATCACTTACGTGTTTTACATGTTTATATGCTAGAAAATCGTATTAGATTACGATTAGGAAGATTAGGATTCATGCTATGATTAGTAAATGATGTTATATGATGAATATTAATGATGTATGTTGCTTGTTGATGATTATTGGAATTGATTTATGAGAATTGAAATGGATTGAATATGTAAAGGAAGCTCACGGGTGAAGGAGTGTTCCTGGCCGGTCGACCGGCCGCCGGTCTGCCAACCGGCTGGGAACACATCAGTAACATCCTTGAATTTTTGGGAAATTTAGTATATGGGGCTCTGTGCCGGTCGACCGGCCCTGACCTCATTCCTCTGTTTTTGGAATTTGCCCTGTGTTCTGAGCCGGCCCACCGGCCGCTGGTCTACTGCCCGGCCTGGAACACGGCTGTATATTTTCTAAATTTCTAAAACTCGTAATTTATAATAGTTCGCATGATCCGTTTATCGTATAATTTTACGTGGAGTCTTATAATATTCATGTTTTGGGTATATGATATTTTATTCGCT
>JAIUZE010038011.1:6286-23985 GCA_022085475.1 Heliosperma pusillum | reverse complement strand
ACATCCTCGTGATTCAATCGTGGGGTTATCTTTTTAAAGATAAAGGGATCCATATTCAAATAAGCTTCAAATGATACATTTGTAGAATTAGCCTGAAAAAGATTCGCATAATGAGAATAAAAGGTCTCTCTTATTAATTCCTCGTTGAATGTCCATTGCCCATTATCTACAGTACTCCCTTTAATAAAGTTATTTCCAGCTCTCCCTTTAACACAGTTGAAGAAGTATTTTGAACAAGTATCTCCTTCAGATATCCACTTAATTTTCGCTCTTTGTTTCCAATATATAGCCATAGATTTCGCAAACTCCGTAATCTTTGAGTCAATCAATAAGAATTCATGAATGTCTCCATTCTTAATTCCCAACTCCATACTTTTTTCTAATTCATGATCAAAATCCGTCCATTTACCATGCCATTCTTTTCTCTTAGATAAGGACCACTTTTTAAAACTAGATCGAGCTCTTGATAATTTTCTTACCAATCTATAAGCAGGAGATCCACAAATCGGCAATTTCCATTCCGATTGAATAGAGGTCAAACATTCCTCAAATTTGAAGTTCCAGGCTCCTAACTTATATGGACGTCCCTTTTTAAGAGCAACCAGATCCGAATCAAAGATGATAGGGGCATGATCAGAAATCTGAATCGGTAAATGAATTATACCTGAATTTGGGAACAGATTATTCCAGTCCCACGAGCCAAGAGCCTTATCTAGTCTCTCAAAAATTAAGTTCCCAGAGTTTCTTTTATTACACCAAGTAAACTTTGGTCCCTTGAACTGGATATCCATAAGATTAAGTGAAGATTTCCAAGTTCGAAATAAATCCAGACCTCGGATAGGACCTCTAGAACCTCCAATCTTATCTTCATAATATTCAACTTGATTGAAATCTCCTAATATAAGAAAAGGTTTAGTAAAAGACTCCAACCATAAACTCAGATTGTTCCACACATTCTCCCTTTTGTGTACTTTGGACTCCCCATAAATAAGACACAAATACCATAATACTTCCTTACATTGCATTACTTCAACAATAATAAAATTAGAACATACAGCTAGTAAACGAAATGACTCCTTACTTCTAAAACCA
The DNA here is from genome assembly GCA_022085475.1 of Heliosperma pusillum. Classification (NCBI taxonomy): domain Eukaryota; kingdom Viridiplantae; phylum Streptophyta; class Magnoliopsida; order Caryophyllales; family Caryophyllaceae; genus Heliosperma; species Heliosperma pusillum. The sequence continues at coordinate 22,893 of JAIUZE010038011.1, read as the reverse complement.
AACCATAGACCTCCTCTAGACCCCTCCGCATCTACTCCATAACTAAAAGGAAAATTACTTCTAAAAATAACTTCAACCGAACTCTTTTGACACTTAGTTTCACTTAGAAAAATAAAATCATAATAACTCGATCCTAAAATCGCTCTAATCTTTGAAATTGTAGGAGCGAGCGGATTATTTAAACCCCTACAATTCCAACTAAGACCCTTCATTGCTTCCGAGGAAATTGAGAAAGGTCAATTCCCGCAACACCTTCCATCTCAGCATCTTCCGGACTTGAAATAATCATATCCGAATCATCAACTTGAATATGAAATCCCCTTGTATAAGGTGGGCTACAAATAGCAGCCCTTTTGGAGCCAGAAGAAGCACAATCAAATTCTTCCTGAAAGTTATACATTGAATTTGCATCAACTTGTCCTGGATCTGAGAACGCCTTTCTTTTGCTTCCATTTCTATTCAGCAGAGCTTCAGTAGGAACTAAACCTGCATCATCCTTCATACCTCTTAATTGATATAGTTTCCTGATAGATTTCCCCTTTCCAAACCCACCAGATAATCCAATATTACAAGCATTCAGACCCCCTCCAGATTTATTGTCGTTTTCAATATAATCAGGTCCCCTCATCCCAGAAACTGCAGATTCGCCTTTGATTTGTGAAGGACCCTGTACATATAATTGAGATGAAGAATCCATAGTAGCAGAACCCAGAATAGCAGAAAAGGAAGAGTCGCCCAATTCCTTTATTTGCCTGTTACCTGCAATAATATCCACATTAACTCTTGGTGGAGGATCACCTGCAGACATTAAGCTCAAAGACTCTGACCCTCCAACATTCTCTCCAGATTCAGACAAAATAGCATTAAGGTCTTCAACAGCATCCATAAAGGATGAATTTTTTGAGGTGCTGTAATCTTCAGAAGATGAGTCATTCGAACTAAAATCCGTCTCCTTAGAATTAGACTTAAGAGGAGAATTCACTTCAACAGACCCATAATTATCTTGAGGATTAGAATCATGCACATATTCATGCAGAGGATAAAGAGGGGGTAAATGATTCATATCATCAGGGTGTGATACAGGTTCATGATAGACAAAAGGCAAGTCCACTGGTGCCTCCACAAGATGCCCATATCCCCTCCCTTCATTATCCAGATCAATGATAAAATCTCTTGATTCAACCCTAGCAGAGATAGACCCTATGATGAAAGCATTCTGATCCAAATCATATTCTTGTTCACCATGTCCCTCAAATCCTACATTAGGGTCCCCCAGGGCCCAATCATCATTATTATATAGAGGGAAAACAAAGGTATCAGACTGAGAGTCCCCCTCTATATCCACTACCTGATCAGTATCATTTTCATGGGAGTGCTGATTGTTTCTCCCATTGACTGGAGTAGAAGAAAAGGCACGCTCCTGCACGTCATTAGAATGTCCTCCACCAGTAAAAGCAAGGCCCTCCTGCCCATTAACCAACCTAATTTCAAATACCCCAGTTTCATTTTCGTGAGAGGCCACTCCCTCCATATCTCCATTATCAGCATGGCCATGGCCATTCCCATGAACTATATTATTATTTTCCTCTTCCATAGGATGTGATCCATGAAGGTGAGACACCCCATTTCCTAGACCTTCCCCATCCTCATTTCTGACTTGATTTTCAGGGTCTTCAGGAAAGCCATTATCCATTCTGCCATCAGAGTTTCCGGCTTGATCATTATCATTTGTAAATCCTTCATTTGCATCCCTCATAATATGATCATCATTCTCAGAATCATAAATAACTGGACTGGTAAATGGGAGCGCATTAATAGCAAATTCCATACCTGGATAGATACGCCCTCCATCTACCAAACCCAAATCAAAATCAATAACTCTTTCCATGTAATAATCAGCAGGAACATATGAACCAGAATTTCTACCCAACCTGATCTTAGAGGTAGCATATCTAGTAGTTGAAGGGAGCGCCCTTAAGTCCAAATTGAACATAGTATAGTTGTAACGGTTTTGAAATATAACAAAGCCTCTCTCATTAGTTCTTTCTAAAACATCATTAATACTTGAGATCACATCAGGCATTCTTTCAGTACACAATGAGATCTTGTGCCCAATTCTTCCACAACGAACACAATATTTGAAAACCTCCTCATATTTGAATTGAATCCAAAGCAGTTTGTTACCTTGATACAATAAATAGAATCCAGGAATGAGAGGTTCATTGAGCATAACTTCAACTCTTATTCTTAAATAATCATGATCAGGAACCATTCCAAATTCTTCCACCTGAAAATCTCCCCCAAAAATTTGACCCGCTATATTTGCAATGTTGAAATTCAGATATTCAAAAGGTAATCCACAAATTCGAACCCATAACTTAGCTGAAGGAAATCTCACCATTCTTGGAATCATTGCAGAAGTCCATTTTTTGAATACCATTAGAGCTCCATCCAGCACAATAACATTTCTATTCAGCAATTCATGAAGGTCCAGAGGATTGGCAAAGTGAATAGCATAGATATCTCCAATCCTATAGACCGAGACAGGTCCTCTAGTAGCCCAATTATCCTCAATCATTCTATTAATGCTATAGGCCCTGAAGAGCCTATAATCCACCAAGTAACCCAGCAGACATTTACTCCAGAAGCTAAATGAATTACCTAAATGATCCGGATTGGGCGCCACAATACCACCAACACGAGGATATCTTCATTCATTAATAAGGGGAGGATTAAGATGAACAGCATCCTGAAAATCAACATTCTGATGAATATTCTCTTGATCTTGATTAAATGATTCAGTGAAAAAATGATGAGATCGATCCATAGTAAATATAGAGTAGTAAGTAATAAATGCTGAAGAGATTAATAATTAATGCTGAAGAAAATAGGCTTGAATAATTAAGGAACTGATAGAATGCAGTAAAGATAATCAGGATAATAATTGAGGATTGAATGTCTGAAACACAGAGCATTAACTCCTTTTATAGAGGGAATTCCGTAACCCCCAAGTTCCTGCAAAACCAAATTCAAAGAGAAACAAACACAATGATTTGTTACTGCAAACTGATATTGGTTAACTAAAAAAGACCCAATAGGAATTGATCAGTTAAAAAAGAAAAGAGATAAAATAGCAGACTAAAACCCCATGATCTTCCACAACCAATAAGATTAGGAAATACAACGCCAATGATTAGACCTAAGAGTAAGAAATAGGGTAATTAAGGAGTTGATTAGATAGGTCAGGAAGTTGATTATCCCAAATTCAAGAACTCCTTGGGCTCCAAGGCATAATAAAAAATAAGTTTTTGATGATAACACACTATGTAATACAGCAAAGATAATTATGACAATTCTTTCACATAAATCAATTTTGATAAAATCTTAGAACAATCAGAATGATAAGCTACTCCTTCAAGCGTGAAGGTAAGAAGCAGCTCTCCTATGGAGAGAAAAAAATCGCCCTAGTAATAATAACCTTTAAACTAGCTACTCAAACTTTAAAATGAAACAAATAATGGTAAATTATCATTATTGTACAAGCTTAGACTCCACCTTGATATAATATTACCCTTTATTCATATAAAGCTAAGCTCTTTTCCTTGTAGTATATATATCTAAAAACTGTGATAACATTTAATTAATGTTACAGTAACAATATTACAATAATACTGGTACACAATTACAATAAACCTATACCACTGTTACAATTGGCATCAACGTGAAATGTAATCTAAAATCACATGCCACAAAATTCAAAAATCTTTCGATGCAATTGGAACTTTAATCAGCGTCAAGATTGTGATAAGACAATGTTCATTTATTCTCCCTAAATCCTTGACGATTGCAAGCAACATATTTTTTGGTCAACATGTTACCGCTACGTTAAATCATTATCTCCAATATAGAAGTAAACTCAATCTTGGCTCTTCTAAAACATTCTTTGCTTTCCCCTACAAGTGGATGTTGTGGTTGAATGACGGCTGATTGTGGTTGAACAACGGCTGGTTGTGGACTCTGGGAAAACCAAACAAAAATATAAAGCAAATGCAATAAGTTTACTGAAAAACATTGACAACAACTAAAATAGAGTAATATTGTTAATGTAATGAAGTACTCTTGTTACTGTAACACTATTACATTAATTAAAGACGTAAATTAAGATTGAATCTGGAACTCAATTTATTTTACGCGGTTGCTAAAGACGTGGCTCGAGATTTACGCCTGATTTAGGTCACTTACGTTAATTAGTAACCAAAAGACGTAAACCAACCACAATTGCTCGATAAATAACTATATCAGTTGATTCTTTCAAATTGACCTAACAAATAACTAATTTGTACAAGTTAGAGGAAACATCAATAAATAGAGAAATTAACGTACAAAAATGAATTGTATTTGCAAGTTAGAGGAAACATCAATTGGGCTCTGCGAAAAATGAAACAAGAATATAACGCATATGAAACAAGTATACTGATAAACATTCACAACGAGTAATATAGATCATGTTGTTACTGTAATGAAGTATTCTTGTTACTGTAACACTATTACAGTAACTAAAGACGTAGATCAATTGAGTCGTAAATACAAAATTAATTGTACTCATTAACTAAAGACGTATATCAAGATTTCTACCTGATTTAGGTCATTAACATTAAATAATAACAAAAAACAAAAATCAAACGCGATTGCTCAAGAATTAAATATATCATATGATTCTTTCAAATTGACCTAATAATTGCCTAATTTATACAGGTTAATGCAAGTTTATGGAAAACATCAATTAATAGAAAAAAATAAACACAAAAGTTGAATTATAATTGCAAATTATAATTGTATAATACCTGATTCTTGAGATATTAAGCCAAAAATCTTCACAACAAGATAAATAAGTAAATCGTATATGATATCGCAAAACTTTCATTTGTTTTTCTTAGTTCTGCTTTGATTTCCCCCAAAATTATAGTATGCGATGATTTCGATTGAATCCGAAATTACATATAACCCTAGGTTGAATAATTTGGGGAAATTTTTGTTACAAGAGAACGAAAATATGAAGGAGAGTGAAATTTAAGAAGATTTGAGGGAGTATAATTAGGTTTGAATAATTTAGGGTAGATTGAGTTACTGGAGAAAAAAAGTAAGAGATAAAGAGCGTAGAGAGACAGTGAAAGATGAGAGAGAAAGTAAGAGTGAGTTATGACAGGTTAGATGACTTATTTGGTTTATATACCTGATCTACAACTAAATCTCAGCCCTTGATTACTCATAAGATCTAATAGTCCTTATCAACGGGACATACTCACCTAAGATATGTGGACTCACATGATGCAGTTTATATATATATATATATATATATATATATATATATATATATATATATATATAGAGAGAGAGAGAGGGAGAGAGAGAGAGAGAGAGAGAGAGAGAAAATTAGGATCAAGTAAGTCCACCCTATTTTTTTGAGTCCATGAGTCCTAATCTCAGCCATTAGATCAAGAAGATCTAATGGTTGAAATTACACTACTGATAATAAGGGTATTTTTGTAATTTTGTGTCTTCCTATATAAGTCTTATTTTACCCCAAACTTCATTCCAATTCATTCACTTTCTCTCTCTAACTTTCCTGACCTAAATTTTCTCTCTATTTTTTTTTGTAATCTCCCTTATCTCATGTATCTTCTTCCATATTCAATTATTTTTCTTCATCAACTTTCAATAATTGATTTGTTCATCTTCTTCATTATTCGAAAACTCGGGTATTTCGATTGATTTCGTAATCTGTATTTTTGTTCTTTTCGTTTTATTTGATTATCTCTATTATTATGATGATTATCTCTATTACCTTTTGATTTGATCATCATTATTGTTATTTTTCGTTTTTTTTTTCTTAAATCTGTGTTATGATTCATCTCCTTTTATCTATTTTCCGATTTCATGTATTTTTCAACTTTTATCATCTCCTTTTATTATATGTAGCATGATTTCTATATCAATTTTATTTTTATTTTTATTTTGTTATTTCGTTGTTTTTTGTTAAGCCTAAGTACTTAACAATATCTTTATGTCCTCTCTTTGTTGTTTTTCATTTTTTGAATACCTGATATTGTTTACCTAATTAATGTAAATTAATATCACATGTTATTCTTAGAAGAATCACATATTTAACATGCTTTTGTTCAGATTTGTGCTTCACTCGAGTTTTAATTAGGTTTTGTAAATATATGTTGTTGTTTACCTAATTTATGTAAACTAGTATCACACGTTATTCTAAACAGTATCACATGTTATGCATAATAATATCATTGTCCGAAGTAAACTGTTATACATTACATAGTTTAATAATTTAATTAAATTAGTATCACATGTTATTGTAAATAGTATCACATGTTACACTTAGCAATATCACAGTCTAAAGTACATTGTATGTTAATATACTTTTTTTTGTTAGAACCTATTGGCTTAATCTCCATCGTAGATAATACTTTGGTCACACCCATTTCTACTCCACAATGCATACAACATGCTGATGTTACACTCAAAATTTTCTTGACAGAGATAATGACTATGGTCCAAACCCTCCTTCTTTGTTCTGAACTCTTTTACCTTCTTCATTATCAAATGAGTTCTCCACTCATTCAGGTTTCCCATTTGTATATCTTTATATTCATTTTATCATAAAGATGATTTAAATGATGTTTTTGTTTTCTTTTCTAGCAGATTTTTTCGCTTGATGAGATTGATTATGATTTTTGGGTATGCATGCTGAAGAGTGTTATAGTACAACATCAACAAGAAAGAGAATTTCTCTTTGTAGCCATATAGTACAGCATCAATGACAAATCAACTTTTTTGTAGTCAATTTTCTTATAAAGACATCTTTATTCTTAGATATCTTTCAAAGTGGTTATTACTTTGTATTCTCTTCAATATTTGGCTTGCACTTTTTTACTCCTAGATATCATATTTTATTGTCTTTTCTAGGATTTTTTTGCAAAACAATAGTAATAACTTTATCAATGAAACATGTTTTCTTTATTGGAAGATGTTACTCTTATAATTTTGATAAAGTAGAACGACTTGTTAGACAAAAAATATCGAAGTAACTCAGTATCAATAGCATATTTACATTATGATTTGCCCTTTTTATTATGTTTTATTATGATTTGCCCTTTTTACTAATTTCAGTCGCCAAATGAGATGTGGCGGCTAAATTCAGTCGCCAACTCCAGTCGCATGAGTTCTATTTTCTTGTAGTGTCATAATATCACGGGATATTGAAAACAATATCACACGTTATAAGAAACAATATCGCATAATGTGGTTAACAATATCACACTATGCCATTGACAAAATTACACATTGAATTAACAATATATACCACCATTTGCCAGTAAGAATAATATCACAATAATATAGTCGGCCTTTTTCAGCATGTTGATAATGAAGTACTAGATACCTTAACAAAGAATATCACACTTTACCTAAAACAATATCACACATTACCAAAAAAAAAAATATCAAATTAATAAAGATTAGTTGATATTAAGAAGTTCAAGAAACAATATCACAACAATCAAGACACAATATCATTATTGCTCTTAAACAATATCACAAAATACTAGCAGCAATACTAGTTTATGGCTTTATGCCACACACATTAGACTATTTATCCTACCAATATTATATCAATTCATTCTCTATAAAAGTTTTCTATCAAAATCTTCATAGTAGTCATTTGAGTTCCTTCATGTAAATCTACCTCTACACCTAATACTTGCAACACTCTTGCATCGTCTTTTCTGTGTCTTGAGCTCTTGCCCATTATCATCATCTTATCTTCCGCTCTTGGCACAAGCATGTCTTCTAGGTGGTCACTCATGCATTAAACCTACAACATTATAAAGAAAACCTCTGAAAATTTCAGAAACAAGTTATTACAATATCCGCATACGCGCAACCATATTCAGGTTTATCAATCAACCATACCACTATTTGTTTTTTTTTACGCCTTTATATTTGTCTTAGTTCAGTTGTTTTGCTCGATTTATGATGATTAAATATCATTGATGTTACCATTCAATATCATATAATACCAGCAACAATATCACATTGTTTTTCCTTTGAAAAAAAAAACGTTTAATATTTTCTCATTATACATTTAGAGTTTTCAATCATTCATATAATTATTTGTTTCAATCTTTAGCATGTTAATTATGTTGATTAAGTATAACTAATTTTCGCATTCAATTTCACATTTTACTAACAATAATACCACAAGTTTTTCCTGTATCATAGTCAACATGTATATATTCATTCCTCACTAACTAAACAATAACTCTCAATTTCTCAACTACATTGACAAACATACTTAATTTCTTAATTTGAAATCCTAGTTTTTAGAATCAAACAAAATAAAACCCAAGATTTCGCAATTAAACAAAAGAACATCTAATAAACAACTAGATAAGATAATTAATGATACATAATTACTTCTATATTCTTATATAATCACCAATTCAACATACATACAATAATTTCGAACAAAATCAACATGAATAATCAAGTTAATAATACACAAATTGTCCTTAAATCGCAAAAAATAAAATAAAGAGAAATGAAACGAACCTGTATAATTTTGGAGAGAACTTAGTGAGATTTATTAATTATAGTAAATGAATTAAACTAAAAATTTGAATCCAGTTGAAATCAAAGATTTTTATCGAAGTTTGTGTGTGTTTTGTGAGATAATGAAACTGATTTTTGGAGAGAGAGAAAGAATGCTTTCTTTTTTTTTGCTGAGAAGCATGATTTTGGTGGGTTATAATTAGGACCTACGTGGCTCAATCTCAGCGCTCAATATTTTTCAGATCCAACGGCTGCTATTAGGACTCATGGACTCAAATATTTAGGTGGACTCACCGGATCTTACCTCTATATATATATCTATATATATATATATATATATATATATATATATATTATATATATATAGAATTAGGTTCTTGTGAGCTGAGAGTCTTATGGTGAGTTGGTCCTCATAAATCTAGACCATAGGATTATACAAGATTGATGGTCTAGATCAACTCCACCTGTCAGTAGTAATAATTTCTGGTTTTTTTACTGCATTTAAAAAGGCATTCTTTTTTACCGATGTTCATAATTGTTATTTCGCTTTCTCTCTCTAACGCATCAGTTCACCATTTACTCCTCCTTTCTCTCTGCTTTGTTACTGTGTTGTTACTCCAGGCGATCCGTGATTTTTCCTCTCTTTGTTCTTCTTTTCCTCTTATTTTCAGGTTATTTCTTCTTCTTTTCTTTTTTCCTCTTCTTATTTCCATATATTTTGTTTTCATTCCATTTTTTTACTGCTTTTTTTGTTGTTTTTTTGTCCTTTTCTCTTTATTTTGTCTTTTCTCTGTATTTTACAACAAATTTCTTATGTTCAAGCTTCGTCTAAATGTTTTACCTTATACATTGTTGTTTTTTAAAAATTTTCTGCTTTCATTTTGTTGATTTCACATTACTATTCATATTTCTAGGGTTTTTCCTTGTTATTTCGCCATTACTATGTCATATTACTGCTATATTTTAGCATCTTTCAGTGTATTTGTTCGTTGATTGTTAATATAATTTGTCTTTCAGCAGTCCTACTTATTACATGCAATCATACTGCCAAAAAATAAACATTGAGTTGCATCTTTCATTCAATGTTACTTTCAGCAGTCTTAGTTACTTAGTGGTGTTATTGTGGTGTTATTGTTTATTGTTCTATTATTGTGGTGTTATTGTGGTGTTACTGTGGTGTTATTGTACTGTTAATATACGGTTATTCTTGAGTTATTGTAATTGTGGTAAATCTGTGGTGATATTTTGTTATTGTGGGGTTACTGTGGCGTTACTTTCAGCAGTCTTAGTTAGTTAGTTTGTCTTTCAGTTTTTTCCCACTTTCTTATGTTTTTCTTTTCACGCCTTTGCGTGTTGCCTTTTTTCTTAGGTCCAAACACACATATGGACATCCTTTGCAAGGGATGGTTATATAATATAGAGGAGGAAGATAGAGCATTATTTGCTAATGAATACGTAATTGAAAATAAACAAACCATGGGTTTGGTGTCAGAGTCTGATGTGGACAAGCACTTTGAAGTTATCGTAGAAGGTCGTAAAAATAGATCAATGTGGTCAGTACTGAATAACACGGATCTAATGGACAGTGTCTTTCAACATGTCGAGAATAATGTGGATAAGAAAAATATGGCTGTTGTTTGTAAGAAGTGGTCTCAAATTTTTTTATTCCATAAAAGTGCACCTGGTTTCAACGTCGAATACATGAGACGTCTTACAAGTACTACTAAGATGGGGGTGAAGTCTGTTTTCCGGGGTTCTAAATTAGTTTCCAAACGATGCAAGTGCTATATGATTGCAGCTAAGCCTGCCAAGGCGCTTCTCCATATTCACCAGTTTTTAAACAATAATGATTTGGAGCATATCACAACGCCACTTCTTTTGGAGAATTATACAATTCACCTTGATCAACCAATCTATGATTTATGTGGTTCTTTTGAACTTACAAATCATGTCCTTCATTCTGATGAAGATGTTATAATGCTTGACTAAAATTTAGGTGATGTAATGTTAGTATCAAGCACATTTTGATCAATGTAATGTCTTAGGTTCAGTTATTTCAATATTAGTTATAGCTTGGTACTTTATTTACTAGTGGTGGTCCGTCTGAATTTTGACTATTATGTCATCTTAAACTTTCTCGGCTTGTAATGTCTATTTTTATAGACTCATTTTGTAAGCTCTTCCCTTATTAATCAAGAATGTATTATTGTGTTATTCTGTTGTTACTGTGGTGTTACTTTGTTATTGTAAGCTTGTGGTGTTATTCTGGTGTTATTGTTTTGTTATTTTGGTGGTATTGTGGTGTTACTGTGTTGTTACTGTGGTGTTATTGTAGGCTTGTTGTGTTACTTTGTTATTGTAGGCTTGTTATGTTACTTTGTTATTGTAGGCTTGTGTTGTTACTGTTGTGCTACTGTGTTGTTATTTTGGTTCTTGTTTATCTTCTCTATTTTAACATCTTTCACTGTATTTGTTTTGTTCTATTTAAATTTATGCGGTCCTAGACAGTTTGTTTCTCTTTTAGTGTACTTTCAATTTCTTATTTTTTCCTTTTCATGCCTTTGCGTGTTGCATTTGTGCGTAGGTTAAAAAACTCAAATGGCAATCATTTGCAAGGGATGGTCATTTAATATAGAGGAGGAAGATAGAGTATTGTTTGCTAACGAATATGAACTTGAAAAGAAAAGAAGCATGGGTTGGGTGTCTGAGTCTGATGTAGATAAGTTTTCTGAAGTTATTGTAGAAGGTCGCAAAAATAAATCAATTTGCTCAGTGCTGAATAACCCTGATTTAATGGATAGGGTATTTGAACATGTAGAGAATAAGGAGTACAAGAAAAATATGGCTGTTCTTTGTAAGAAATGGTCTCAAATGTACTTGTTCCATAAAAGTGCACCGGGTTTCAACGTAGAATACATGAAACGTCTAACAAGTATTACTAAGCTGAGTGTGAAGTCTTCCTCCCGTGGTACAAAATTAATTTCAAAACGATGCAAGTGCTTCATGATTGGTAGTGAGGCTGTAAAGACGGTTTTCCATTGGCGGCAAATGCTAGCAAACCGTGATGTGGAGCATATCATATTTCCATCTGGAGTTCCTGCATTAATTCATATTTTTGATCCTGCTGTCATTTACACTCTCATGCACTTTATAATTGCTTCTGACATACTCCATGACCAAAATGATGTCATAATAATTGACTGAGTTTTAGGTTATGTTATGTTAGTATCAAGCACATTTTGGGATCCTTTTTTAAGACTGTTATGTCTTTAGACTGTAAGGTCATATGTTTGATAATATCTATTAAACAGTGTTTTTCACTGTAATTTTCGATATCAATGTAAATTAACTTTCTCGGCTTTTAATGTAGTCCGTCTGACATTATGTATCCAACAGTGTTTTTTACTGTAATTTTGGATATCAATGTAAATTAAGTTTCTCGGCTTGTAATATCGTATGTTTCATCATATGTATTCAACAGTGCTTTTCACTGTAATTTTGGATATCAATGTAAATTAAGTTTCTCAGCTTGTAATATTGTATGTTTGATAATATGTATTCAACAGTGTTTATCACTGTAATTTTTTATATCTATGTAAATTACCTTCCTCTTTTATTGTGGTGTTATTCTCATGTTACTGTGTTATTTTTGTGTTGTTATTGTTTTGTTATTGTTGTGTTATTCTGGTGTTATTCTCTTGTTACTGTGTGTTTATTGTGGTGTTATTCTCTTGATACTGTGTTCTTACTGTGGTGTTACTGTGTTGTTATTGTGTTGTTATTGTTGTGTTATTGTTATTGTCTTATTATTCTGTTAATGTAGTGTTATTATATTTTATTGTTGTGTTATTGTTATTTGTATGTTATTACTCTCTTTACTTTCCTTATTACAGAAACAATGGTCAAATTGAAGATGAAAAGCTTGTCTCCATCAAAGTCTTCTCCTTCTCAAAGGAAGGCAGGGAGGAAATTAAAGGCCGAGGGAAACCGTAAAGTCAAACCCGAGGAAGACCTTTTACTGCCTATTGATGAAACTAAAAAGGCAGATGTGAAGTCTAGTCACATCAGAGTGTATGTGTACTTTTTTATACGTGTTACTGTGTTGTTATTGTGTAATAGGGTGTTATAATTTTGTTTATTTGACTTCATTGTGTGCCTTTGTATGTTTATTTACTACTTGCTCTTAAGAGACTATGCTTTGTCTTTGTTTACAAGTCGAGTGATTTTACTAAACGTTGTCGCCCTTCGTCTGTTACTGCTGTTATATCTGGCCTTTCTGAGGAAAAAAAGGAGGCTGTGAGACAAATTGGCTTTGGTGGGTTGCTCCATCTGAAGTTGACTTCAGTTCCAATGACCATGTTCAGTCAACTTCTGTTTGCTTTTAGGAGCCAGGAGTACTTTGAAGTTTTGGAGACAGAAAAGTTCAGATTGATTGAGGATGACATTTGCGATGTGTTTGGGTTACCTAATGGTGGCCATGATTTAGAGCTGTTAGTGACAGGTCTCGCCAGTTCTTCATCGTCCGATGGAGAATCATTGAAGAGTTTATGGCGTGAAAGGTATAACATTATCAGCAGTAAAGATCCAATACCACTTTGTGCAGTTAAGAATAAAATTCTCGGCAATGGATTGACCGACGAAGAGTTTAAGCAGACATTTGTTCTATTTGCTATGTCGTCTTTTCTTGCTCCTGCAAGTGGTGTTGTCGTTGATTTAAGACTTTTATCTGCCGTAGAAGATTTGTCAAGGATACACCAGTTGAACTGGTGTAAGTATGTTCTTGAAGAGTTGGTGATTGGTGTACGTGAAGCGGTGCGTGGAGCCAAGTATGTTCGGGGTTGTATAGTGCTTCTTGCTATTGTGTATTTCCACCGGTATATCAAGAAGGGTAGTAAGCTCAGTAATGAGCTGCCACTCATTCAACACTGGAATGATCAGAAGTTTGGGGATAGGTTGAAGCGTGAGGAAGTTGCTGGCGGATTGGGCCATTCAGATCGCTCGGAAGTTGTTTTCCATATTTCAAGAAAACATTCCAACAAGTCTGGTGAGGCATCATCTTTACCCAATAATCCTGTTGGTAATGTTCGTCATATTGTTGTGGATTTACCTGCTGATATTCGCACTGACGAGGAAGTGCATTCATCATCCATAGATGTAAGTTTCTTTTAGTGTTGTTCATTTCTGTGTTATTGTAATTCTATAGTATAGTCTACTGTTACTGTAGTATTACTCTGATGTTATTTTCCTCTTAGTGTTGCTGTAGTTTTCTTATTGTGTTACTGTAGTGTTACTGTAGTGTTATTGTTAAACATTTGGGTTGCTATTATTGTATTTTTCTTTTGTTAATGTAGTGTTACTCTGGTGGTAATTCTTTCCATTTAATTTGGTAGGATGTTCATGAACTTCTGTTGCTGAATGAGAGAGACTCTGAGCTTTTCTGCAAGCGTTACATGGATAGGATGAACCTAATCAAGTTGAAGATGCAGGCCAGGTCTGAACAGTCTAGTTTAAAGGACTCTAGTCAAGTATCCTCATCAGCTGCTAGCCAAGAGACGGGAACTGTTGATGGTGTAGGCACCGAACAACTTGTTGCTACACCGTCTTTCTTCACCAGTCAAGTCATCAAGAAGGATGAAGAGTATGTTAATGAGGTATTGACAATGCGTGAGAGCCAAGTAATTCGTCCAATTGTTCCAATAAAAGCAAAAGATGTCATTATCCAACCCCCATCCTTTGATCTTTTTTCTCAATTCTACGAGGACTGTGTAAAGCTGTCGGATGTAGAGAAGGATAGTGTCGAAAAGGATAAAGCTCCATAGTCCCCTCTTACTCAAGACTATGTAAAGGAACACACCATCGAACAGTAATCGATTTCTCTAGAAGACATTTTGAGTAATGTTTTTTCTGATGTGGAAGTACATGAGAAAGAGGTCTATGACGAAGGGGTGCATGTGGAGGATGGGAAAGAGGACACAAATGCTGGTGCGTGGGAAAGTGGATGAGAAAGAGGTAGAGAAAGATGATATACTAGTAGACGATTATTTGGTTGATGTGGCAGGCGGGAATGATTTCTTTGATGTTGGTGCTGAGATGGTTAAGGATGACAAGGAGACAAAAACGCATAAGACGCAGGAACAGGATCATGATGATCTATTTGTTACTGCAGAAGGCGGTGATGGCTGAAAGTGATAATTTGCTGATAAATGCGGCAACTAAGGGAGATGTGGTGCTGGAGGATCATGAATGATTTTTTTTTTTAACTGAATTTTTATTATTCGGCTGGTTTATTTTTTTTCTTTTTGATTTTGATTATTGTTTTCATTTTGATTTATTGATATTGTTGTTTTAAATTGTTAAGATGACAATATGATAAATTTGTAGATGTTTTAATTTAATAAGGATTAAATTAAAACGTAAATGGAAATTGTTTTTTTGAATGTTTATGAATATTTGTTTTGCTATATATTTTCGGTTTAACATGATGTTAAATTGTTGTTTTGCATCATGATTCATTAATTTTAATGATGTTCAAATCAATTATGATTAGTCAAATATTAAGATAACCGATTTAATCATGATTTAGATATTCATTTTAATTTGTTAAATTGAATCATCTAGTTTGAATCATTGTTTAATAAAGATTAAATATTGATAATTGTACCGATATTGTAATCTTAGCAACATCAAAATTAAAAAAAAAAAAACAGCCGTGGCTCTGATACCACTTGTGGGAAATATCGGTATATTTCAACATGAAATTTAAGGATTATAACGAAATTATAATATATGAAATACGAGTCATAAACGAAATGCATAAAGATTAGAATCAACCTTTGGTCCTAGCAATATGGCCTAAGAACAAATATCGAAATCGATATTCTCCTAATCGTTGCGCCCAAGATGCTCTGAGATATGCCTTTTCTAGTGCTAGAAAGAATACAAAAATTACTGATGATTTTTGTGTCAAGTTATGAATGATGAATCATGTAGAGAAGAAGAGTTTATATAAGACTCTCCTCTACCCTCTTTTGGCCGTGTAACACAAGTGTAGTAGAGAGAGGAGTCTCCCTCTTCTTCTTCTACTTGTATTAGGAAGTGGAGTCCAGATACGAGTCTTCCTCTTTTATTTATTTAATGTATAATATGTGTATGTATTATTATTGTCATTTATGTTGTCATATATTAATAAGTCCATACAACATTTTGTAGTCGATTTATTAATACCGGTTTGACATCATTTATTATGACAATATCGTATAATATATACGTCAACTATAAATATCGTATATTTATACTTTGCTAATTAAATATAACAGTTTATATTTAATTACGAATTAACATTTAATTCGTTTAAGCTTACATTATTAAATCGTATTAAATAATTACATTATATACATTAATTAGATATAACAGTTTATATTCAATTACGAATTAACATTTAATTTGTCTCAGCTAGTATTATTTAATCGTATTAAATAATCGTATCATCATTACAATGACTAACCTTTTAGTCATATACATCGACTAACCTTTTAGTCATATAAGGCATCAATATGATTATATTATTCATATAATCATATCTCTCAAACACATCCTTTAGGTGTGACTTTTAGGGACTAGTTGATCACCGCCATTAAAATGACAATAACGTCAAACTTCTAGCAAGCCAACCGTTACCAATAAACGTTAACCAACTGATAAGAATACTAAGTATACCCTGTGAACCTGTAAGAGATTTATACACGTTATCACACTAACTGTGGAGGACACTATGTAACAACCCGAAAAGTACCCAATTTTTCTAGTAAAAATATTTACTAACACTTTTCAGTAGAACTTAAGTTTTTAAAATAGAATTTATTGTTTTGAGTCGTATTTTGAAATTCCGCGTTCGTATTTGGAATTTCTGAGAGATTTCATGAAAAGACCGTTTTTAGTCATCTTTGACTTTTCTTGACTTTTAAGTCGTCTTTGACTTT